>JALRML010000051.1:0-172276 GCA_026120125.1 Pseudocercospora vitis
CCCGCCGTCGGCGACGGCCAAGGGCCACGCCTCCGGGCACGAGCACATCTTCTCGTCGCAGCACATCATCGCCACCGCCCCCCCCCCCCCCCCCCGGGGGGGGGCGGGGGGGGGGGGCCCCCCCCCCCCCCCCCCCCCCCCGGGGGCCCCCCCCCCGGCCCCCCCCCCCCCCCCCCCCCCCCCCCCCCCCCCCCCCCCCCCCCGCCCCCCCCCCCCCCCCCCCCCCCCCCCCCCCGGGGCCGACTGGACCGTGCAGCTCCGTCCGGGGAGCTGGTCGAGACTGAGGTAGTAGAGGTCGAGATCTCCATTGGCGTCCTGGGGCGGTGGGCAGGTGGCGTGGTTGGCCGGGCAATGCTCGAGGAAGAAGGGACATGTGTTTCCCCATTGGTACCGGACCAGAGTCATGCGCTCGGAACCGGGCAGGGCATTGGTGACGCCGCCCATGATCGCGGTGCCGAATATGCAGGAGGAGATGAGGGTGAGTACGGATGAGCACATGGCTTTCATGTTGACGGACGCGCTGGATTGTTCGATTTGGGATGGAGGACGCTGGAGGTGGATGATAATGATTCGAGCACGGTAGTCGTGTGCAAAGCTGATGATGGAGTTGAATGTGTTTAGATACCGATCTAAGATGACAAGATCGCATGCTCTAGCTGTGTAAGCCAATGACACCAGACTCGTCGACAATGGCATCGTGTAGTGACTCCCTGGACCCGAGACGCTGCTGCCACCGAATGCTGCCAGGAGAAGGCTCGCTGCGTGAGGCCTTCCTCGCGTTGCATGCTGCGATTGCGCTATGATGTTGCAAGCGTAGTGCCTCGGGCAGGTGAGACATTGGAGTCCCACCTCTGGTACATATATCAGTCAACTGGATCCAGATATCCACGACACCTCGCAGGCTGAAGTGTCTGCATGATTCGGAAGATACAATCGTGTGCATCCAGTGTGCTGACATGCTCAAACCATGTGCGAAGGAAGCAGAAAGTTCGCGATGCCTTCCTTGACAGCATACTCATGCTCGCAGTTCCCACACGCCAGCTTCCCGCCTGCGATGCTGGTCTCCATGAGAAGTGTATGCAGGTCCTTGAGAGTCTGAGATGGCTCGCCGTCGGCCGTACGTAGCTCTTCCTCTGCGGGCGTCTCGGCAGGAAGATTCGGTAACCCCAGCTGTGTCCATATTAGAACATGTCGCACCCCATTGTATACTCTCTCGGGTCTCACCTCCTGAGTCAAAGTCTTCATAGCCTGCCAGTCCAGCTTGGGAAGTATGTTCTTGATGAACAGCGGATTCAACTCCAGTTCGATCTGCTCAAGTTCTGCTTCCTTCGGATGGAGTGGGAAGGCCGCTGGGGAGGATTTGCATGTTTTCCTCGCACAGGTCAGGAAGTTCAGCGTCAGGAGCTTCATTTCGATCTGACTCGATATGCCGTCTTTCGCGATGTTCTGTCTGCATGATTTAAATATGCGTCAACAATTTTTGAGATGTCGGCATCCCGGCAGCCGAATTTCTTACCTTTGAGCCTCGGCCAATCAAAACGTGCGCCAAGAATAGCGTCTGCCAAATGAACGCTTCCGCTGGCGACATCGTAACCTCCGCCATCACCACCATGTCCGCAGAACCAGAGTCAGCGCCGAACGGAGAGAGCGGTGATGCTCGCGATCCGTCAAGCTTCTTGAGCGGGATCATTGGAGCTCCAGTCACCGTGAAGCTCAATTCTGGAGTGGTCTACAGAGGTCGGTCACTGAGCACGACGTGGTAGAGGCGAGCAAGTATCTGACGTGCTCCCCAGGCGAGCTTCAATCTGTGGACGGGTACATGAACATTGCACTTGAAGATGCCAAGGAGTTCGTCAATGGCAAGCTCAGAAGAAATTACGGGGATGCTTTTGTGAGAGGCAACAACGGTACGTGGCCACGCACGAGCTGGCCGACGATAATGCTAACTCCAAACACAGTGATGTATATTTCTGCAGATGCGGCACAATGAGGAGCAAGCACCGACAACCTGAAACCTGAGACTGCTTTGGAGAGGCAAAGAAGCATACTTCGGTGTTGATATCTGGGCACGACGATTCAGACGAGGAGCAGGTGCAACTGCAATCTGAGCACTCGAGACAGCACGAGTATCTTCTCAACATCAAGCACCGGCCCTCTCGACCTCGGTCAAGCTCTCGCGTCCTTCAGCAGGAATCTTGGTCGTCCATACCACGTACGTATTACCATGAACCACCACATCACCCTTGACGTCCTTCTCCACCTCTGGAGCACCGATAGCCTCCATGAACGCATCTTTCGTCTTTTTCATGTTCTCATTGTTCAGGGCAGCAATATGTCCTAGCGTCCGATACCTCTCCCAGACCTTCTCTGCCGGCAGCGCCACCTGCCAAGGCTCGTGGTGCTCAGCGATTGGTAGACTAAACAACTGATCGCCGCTCGCCAGGAGCAAAGACAAAGGTGTCGTCTTGACTTGCTCGTCGAAGACTTTCCTCCACTGCAAGTGCCTGAACCGGGGTTCTTCGTCTCCCGCGTCCTCGGCCACCTGCCAATTCAGTTCGTTCGCTTTCCGCTCCCACTCGGAAGAGGCTTCATGCTCCTTAGAATTGTTGTAGTCCTCGATATTCCAGACCAGACCCAACACGCCGTGAGGCTGTAGAACACGATGGATCTCTTGGAGAGCAGTCATGTTTGCGAACCAATGAAATGCCTGTGTGAGAGATGATGGCGAGATTTAGCTTACCTACGTAACGGTGGAAACAATCCTCGGGACCTACCTGCGCGACCAGCACCGCATCTACACTCTCATCCGAAATGCCCTGCATGCTTTCCCCAGTTCCCTTGACAACCTCTACCCGCTTCAATTTCTTCTCGGCGAGCACATCTCGCATCCCATCGTGAGGCTCCACGGCAATGATTCTGTACCCCTCATCTCTGCTCGCCAGAGCCTCTGTCAGCTTTCCAGTGCCAGCCGCGAGGTCGACAACCGTCGCGCCTTTCTTGCCAGCCACTCGCGTTTGTTCGAGCAGGTATTGGACTATTCCTGGAGAGTATGTGGGGCGATGCTGGTCGTAAGAGGCGGCATCTGCGAAGCCGTTTTGGGCCCGAGAGCTGATCTGGTTGTTTTCTGCCATGACTTGATATCGAGCTCTGTCGGGTCATGTCACGATTCTCAAAATCTAGCAGGTCCCAAAGTCGAATCAACATGTTGGTGTTGCTATCGTGATGACGAAAGGCGTGACGGCGGCTTGGCATTGGACGCTCAGACCTCACTCCTTCTCCCGCTGGTTGTCTCTTGGGCATTTTGTTCGAATGCCAACATTTTCGCGCCCAAGGTTGGGCTTGATTGACCAGGAAACAGGTGGGATGGCTTCTGGTGTAGTCGCGCGGCCGCGCACGCTCCAGGATCAACCAACAACATCGTATGCGCTCGGCTGAGCAGTGGATCGAGAAGGAGCATGTAGGCCACCACACGAGCTTCAACATGCAGAAAGATGCGATACCTTGGCTAGAGATGTCATGGCTCATGATTATGAGCACGCTGAAAGAGCAATGCTTGCCCATCGAGCAGCAGAGATCATGAATACGGACACACTCCTGTCTGCGTGCTACAGGCTGAAACACATCGAACATGCTCCATCGATTGGCTGCCAAACGAATGCTCACGAGCAAGTGAATGTCGACCCACGCCTATACATGATCCTCGTGGGCCTAGGCTGTAGGCGGTATTTCCTGGGGTGGGACCAACCGTAAAAAGCCGAGCGACTGAAGACAGTACCTGGATGCATTATCTCGAAAGACGTGCTTTTGGGGCTCCTGAGGTCGGTGCCGGCACCTTGATCCACCGATGGAGGCATTGTGGCTTTATTGATTGGAAAGTTCAGACTCGCTACTGTGGTAAACTAGAATAATGAGGCAAGCCATCATTCAGAAACATGCTTCGCGTTTCCAAACCACCTGCTGCACGAAGACCAGGCCCTCAAGTCCCGTCTGCTTATGGCACAAGCTTGAAATACGTCTGCGTGAATCACTGGCGCAGGCTTTCACCAGTCGATTGAAGCTACTTCACTAAAGCACATGTCCAATCCAGGTCGCGAAAGCGAAGAAATGCGAACAGTAGCCTAAGTCTGCCCCATCATTCGGATCCTGGAAAGGGAGGTTGCCTTTAGCCTCATTGTCACAGATTCCAATAGTCTGCGACTATGGCTCTGTCACAATTATGCAGCACCAGGCCACAATTGCTTGACCACACATGAGTACAAGCCGCCCGTCGGAATGTGTTCGTCTTTGGGACTCATTTTCAGCTGGAAACTTAAACTGCTCTGCGAAATCGCACGTATCCCCTGCAGACCATTCACTTCGATCCTCCAAAGGCATCTTTTGCCACGGCGGGCTGAGCTGTTCGTCATGGCTAACACCAGCTCAACTTACGATCCAAGCTCATCATATGTACCCAAGCCTCCTGTCGAGATGTCATATATCGCTATTCCGTTATGGTGCGTAGTGAACACAGCGAAGGTCCGGGAATTACCAGGGTCATAGGATCGAGACTAAGCTTCTTCTCTGTCTCCCTAGTTGTCGAACTAGACTTCACCTTCCAACCCTTCTTTGCGGCATGAAAAGAACCCATCGTTCTCCTGAAGTGCGGTGTCCTACGCTCTCTAGTCGGAGATTATTCTCGGGCTCTAGGTCGCTGCTCGCCAATTCACGCACATGGCGGCTGGAGTGAATCACTGAGCGTGCTTGTATTTCTGCTTGGCATTCCTCAGATCTCGGTGAGCTCTCTTGAGATCATCTTTCAACTCCTCGTTCCTGGAGCTCAGCATCGAATTATCTTGGCAAAGTCTTGTGTTCTCGGCACTGAGATTCTCCACGTCCCTGTCGCTGATGCCCTCCCGCGAGGCTCCAGTTCCCCAAGTCTCTGGTCTCGGGCTCTGTCGGGTGAGTTGCCTCTCAAGGTATGCGTTGCGAAACCTCAGCTGCAAGCATTCGAAAAAGGCCAGTGCGGCGTTGTGGTTAGTGTATTCTTTGTGCACAAGGTGCAATCTTCTCTCGAGGATCTTCTTATCCTCCTGAAGACTGTTGTTCTGTTTGGTCAAGTCACGGACCTTTGAATACCATATTGCAAGAAGTTGTTCGCCATTCGCGATATCTTCTGCGGAGAGCACTTGGGCGAACTGCGGCCGAGCCTCCTCCACTTTCTGCCGCTTCGGTGTAGACGGCTCCGCCACAGCGACAGCTTTACGCTTTGACATCTTGTCCTGAGAGGCTGCAGCGCAGGGACGTTGTCTTGTAGATGATGCAGCTGGAGTGGAAGTGAGAATGGTGAACATGGAGCTGCACGTTACGTTAGCGTGATTTTAAGCTTCACGCACCCCAGGGACCGTCGACTCGCGTCCGGGTCGACGTTACTAGTGCCAACTCAGTCTTCCTACTGGCTTGCTGGGGTAATCTTTCCATACTGCATGCTCATCTTCTTCTACTATGGTCCACAGCAATACATTACTCAAAGACAGGGACTCTCGTATCAGCGCATGTGGTCATTTCAGGCGATCAAGCACTCGTTCCATCTACGATAAAGGGACTGATTATGGGAAAGCGCCACTGGCTCACGGACATGTACGGGTGTTCACCAAGTCATGATACCTCCTTGGGAGGATTCACTGCAGATGACGACAGGGACACAGAAAGTTGCAGGTTATTCGATACGGGACTGGCTTCTGGTGAGGCTCACGATGGCGAAGTCCCCATTCGATGTCCGGTCGGCCACGTGGTTGATCGAGAACATGGAGCAGATGGAAGATGCGTGCCCTCGACGATCACAAGATATTGTAGTAACGCGAACTGAATCGGCAAGCCGGCATCTTCACTGCAACCTGTTCGTGTCGATAAGTTCAGTCGCTGTGGGAGAGGCTGCCAGCGTATAAGAAAGACGAGTTTCAGGAGGCTTTCCGGGAACGCGCACATGAGCAACGATAGATTCCGTAGCAAGCTGGTCAAGACAGGGTGAAGAGAACGCAAGTTCATCGACTCCATAGCAGGCCGCAGCTCAGGCACTCGAGGTTATCGTCAAGAGTCACAGCAATTCTCTGGACCAGCAAGTGAGTATGGCGACTGAAAGTGATGAATAACACGACAAACGAAGGCCATATTCGACCTCGCGGGACTAAACTCTCCCTGATCACAGATAGCAGCCTGTGTGGATCTAGCGCTTGCTTTCATCTTCAAGATGATACGAAGCGAAGATGGATGAGCTGCTCAATTACACTCACGTAACGCTCTCCCACCATCGTGAGCAAAGTGCACTACGCTGATGGCCCATTCTGATTCAGGAATTTCACGTTCTCCGGTTGTGGTATGGCTAGGTGGCTGTAGAACGTGCTGAAATGAGGGGTCTAACTTTCCATCCAGCGCTCAAATTAATCAAGAACACGTTGTATTGGGTCGTTGACTGGTCACTGTAGTCTTCCATAGCTGGAACGCTTGAACGCAAGATCCGCAGCATCCGCAAGCTACGCCAAATGCTAATAGCATCATGACTGAGAATGTCACATCTGGTCGATGTAAGAAGCATCCTTATTACCGTCTCTTCGATGCACACCATGAATAGCGCCGAGACCGATGTGGTGTTGCAGGAGCGTAATAGACTGTAGGACAACGCGAGGCCGCTCGTATGAAGCTCGTATCATAAATGCAGCCAAATATGAACGCAACGTCTTGGTTGTAGCGAATTTGTGCATATTGAAAGTTGAGGACCAAAGTGGTTGGTAGTCTCGTTCGAAGCCCAGCATGTGTTGCCGAATTGCTGTATAGATCGTCCTTCTCCGCTATCAAGCATCCGAGGCTTTCCCCGGTGGCGTACCAAGATCAGCTCCCATTGGTTTTCTCGTTCGACAAACGAACACAAGAGGAGCACTATGTTATGCCTAACGTGACCACGCTCAAGACTATCGAAACGAGCTTAACGGCGACTGGCCGCAATTCATGCTCTACTTAGCTGATGAGCCGGCTCGACCTTCACCACTTACTTTGCAGTCTGGACGACGATCATGACTTGCACAGCATCATGTGAGAACTCAAGCGTCGGCTCGTTGCTCAAGCCCCGCAGATACTATATTCCACGCGATGCTGAGGTGCTCGCTATATGAGGGAGGCTTGCTGCAGGTGTTCAGGAACAGTCCATCAGCACGGCATTCCAGCTTTAGAACCAATTCGACGGCATCTTACCTGTCCCAGAAATTTCAGCAACTCTAACACTTGCAATTCACAAACATCAAGATGCGTTGGGCTGCCTTGATCGTGAGCTGTGTGCTCACTGTCGCATCTGCCATTCCAGTAGCGACCGTCGAGAAGCGAGACGCCGCTAGCATCATCGCCGCTGTCAAGAACATTCAATCCAAGGTCACCACCCTCGACACCACCGTCAAGTCCTTCAACAAGGGTGACCTTGATGGTCTGATCAAGGTCCTCAAGATCCAGCAACAGTCCACCGATGTTGGTAACGCGGTCAAGTCGGCAACCTCCACCGCTCAAGCATCGCAACCAATCCCAGCCGACACTGCCACCAGCACCCTCAACAACCAGGTCGCTTCGGCCGTCCTCTCGCTCAAGGATAGCCTTCAAACGTTCCTCACCGATTTGCAAAGCAAGAAGCCAGCCTTCGACAGTGTCTTGGCAGTCGTCTCCGTGAGCCAGCAGATCAAGCAGACTTTGACCCAGCAAAAGGCTTTGAGCGCCGCGCTCGGGGACGCCATCACTGCGAAGCTAGCATCTCCCTACAAGGACTTCGCTCCGCTCATCAATGGCCAGATCGCCGGATACTTCGACCAAGCCATCGCGACTTTCTCCCAGCCTGGTGGAGTGATTAGCCTGCCACCACTCCCGACCAAGGAGAAGCTTTAAATGATAAAGAACCTGTGTTGCTAGCGAATGTAAATATCACGAAAATATGCTGCTGACGAGTTCTACGAGGATTACGTATGTTTAAATTTTCAAAGCTTCCTTTAGCACTTCATCGACGACTCGCCCGATTGAGACGAGTTCTTCATCTTGCATAGCTCGAGTGACGAGCTGGATAGTGATCGGTGCGCCATGTACGTCTTCGGCGTTATCTGCAGCTGGTCAGTTGAAAGTCATAAACTATCCCGGGGGGACGCACATTTGCGGTACGTCTCGGGCTTCGCCAAGTCCTCGGTATCGATCGCCTTGTCCGCTTTACCAACCGGTATGATGAGACCAGTCCATTGGAGCAAATTCCAGAGCAAGGTGTAATGCGGGGTTCCGAAAGTGTCGTGTGGTACGGCTGTCGTCTGAGCTGGTGGGCTAAGGATCACATCCAGCTTGTTATCGACCCACACCTGGTGCCACAGGTCTCTGTATTTCCCTGTAAGCACGTTGATGTCAAACAAGTCGTCCATGGTGTACCCTCCTGGCCTCTTGTCGATAATTGTGTCCTTAGTCCTTTGCAAAGAGGGGATGATTGGCTCCTCTCCAGCTTCAATGTGCTTCAACCACGTTTTGCTCTTATCCATTGACCAGTAATCGGCGGCCAGATCTGCAGCTGTCCTGATCGATGGCGTATCTTTCAATACGACAATTTCAAATCCAGCCGCGGCAAGTGCTTTTGCCGAAGAATCGAGGGCCCTCCGAACTGGAGGATGAACAGGGAATTCTGGATCTTCAGGATAGTAGCCGATGCGGAATTTGCTTGGTCGCTTGTCAGCAACTTCTGCTCGCCAGGGGTATATCTGGGCAGATGAATCGAGGTTCCATGGCTCGCTCTCTATCACGGCCTTCAAGAACATCGCAGTACTCTCGAATGAGTTCGCCAAAGGGCCTGCAACGGCTCGAAACCCGGGCGTTCCGTCTCGCGAGGCTCCCACTGATCCGCCAATGGGAACCCTACCAAGGGAAGGCTTGAAGCCATACGTTCCGTTGCAGACAGCAGGAATACGAATTGAGCCTCCGATATCTGTGCCGACACCGAGAGTTGATCCTTTGAGAGCGATGAGAGCTCCTTCACCACCACTTGAGCCCCCAGCGCCGAGCTTGAGTTTGTTAGGATTCAGTGTTCTGCCCAACACGTTGTTGTGACTATCAGCTGTCATCATGCTGCATGTACGACATGCGCTTGTCAGCATATATTTTTTCACGACGAGGGACAGCCCCTATGGCTCCCAGATATGTACGTTTGTGGTATGTTTGTTTTACAATAGAGGATCGCGCCCAGACTTAGTCAGCATTCGACAATAGGTGAGTTTTCAGTATCGACTGGCTTATCCAGAAACGACACCATACCAATCGTCGACTGGGTGCCTTTGTACTTGAAGCATTCTTTGATACTGACAGGAACACCATGGAGAGGACCAACAGGTTTGCCATGGTTGATGAGATACTCGTCAAGGTAGTGGCCGCGTTTGATGCCATCGTCAAAGAAGGTCTCGGTCAAACAGTTAGTCAACTGCTGAGCGACAGCTGCGCGTTTGCGAAAGGCTGTGGCGACGTCGACCGCTTTTAACGCTCCAGACTGGACCTTGTTGGCAATCGTGACTGCGTCAAAATCCGTTATGTTTAGCTCAGTTTCCGTCAGGATGCCACATTTGGCCGGTATGTCCAGCACGTCAGCGTCGGACGTTTCGCCTCCTGACGAATACTCTGCTGGCAATCGCCATTCCTGCGGTATTCTGGCGAGTGCTTCTGCTCGTTTAGATTCTGCTCTGGTCTCGTAGGACATTGTGGCCATGATGATGGTCCTGATGATAGTGGTAGGAAAGGAACATCAAAGCATTCTACATCAGCAGGATGCTTATGAGGACTACTGTACATCCTCCGTGATGATGTGATGTTGTCGATCGCCTCGGGCAAGCCACCTGATTCCGAGGGCCCTGTCGCCATGCAGGGTGTAGAAACAGGAACATTTGAAGCTGCTCCGAGCACTCGGATGGAATAGCCATATCAGGCAAGGCGGCTTTCCGACAACAGTGAAACCCAAACGTGATCAGTTTGCTGACCACAACATCAATAACTATTGCCGCCGTCTTCCCAACTTTTCATATGGCGACTTCTGCGATGTTGAAAGAATTGGAAGACCAGCTCAGGAAAGATCCGGGTTTCCCGAGCGAAGCACCAACCAAATCATATTGGCAACAGCCTCCTACAAGACCCGTCGCTGATCTGCAATCCCAGACATTACCAAGTGAAGTAGACGTCGTGATCATCGGATCTGGTGTGCCGTGAGTATCGAATCTTGCTCAGACTCTTGCTAATCTTCCCGCTTTCTGCCTCCAGGAATCACCGGGTGTAGCGTGGCAAGACAGCTCCTGACAGAGCACGATGGGCTACGCGTAGCGATGCTCGATGCTCGTCAGATCTGTAGTGGCGCGACTGGCCGCAATGGGGGACACGTGAAAGCCGTACCTGAAGTGAGCTACGCAGATCTGGTCCCTCGTATCGGCAAGGACAAAGCCCAGGAGGTCGTTCACTTCACGCTTGCCAACGTGGAGGAGCTCTTCAATGTGGCAGCCACACTGACGCCAGAGCTGCAGCAGTACTGTGAAGTACGTCGAGTGGAAACTGTGAACGTGTACACCGATGACAAGGGCTTCTCACGCATGAAAACTGCTTTGGAGGATTTTAGAGCGGACATACCAGAGCTGGCAGAGCGGATGCGGGTCCTTGCGCCCGACGAGCTCGCCACTTCGTATGGTATTCATGATGCAGTAGGGGGTGTTGTGTCTCAGGCTGGAGCCGCTTGGCCTTATCGTCTCATTACAGGCATTCTGTCCGGGTTGACCGAACAATATCCTGATCGATTGTGCATCGAGGCAAACACTCCGGTACAGGACATCGAATACTGTGAGGGCCACTATCGCCTTAGGACGCCCCGAGGATATATCAACACGACTTATCTCGTACATGCCACAAACGGGCACGCGGGACATCTTTTGCCCGGAATCCGAGGTTCGCTATGGCCTATGCGAGGACAGATGACTGCACAGACGCCTCATCAAGCATTCGACGGCGACGGATACCGCTCATGGTCGATACACTATAGAGATAGCTTTGACTATGTTACGCAAGGCAGACAGAACGGAGAACTCTTTGTTGGCGGAGGTCTCATCACTTCGGAACCACTGCTCGAATTCGGCAATGCCACCGATAGCCGGAACGCGATCCTTCCGAGTGCGCATTTGGGCGGCATCATGGACGCGACATTCGGTAGGCCCGTCTGTGGTGGGATCAAGGCAGCTTGGACTGGGGTGATGGGGTTCACCTCGGATGGCCTGCCTCTTGTGGGCCAATTGCCAGAGAATTGTACCGCTCGAGCTGGCAATGGTGAATACATATCTGCCGGATACAATGGCTATGGGATGCCGAACGCATGGCTGTGTGGCAAACATGTCGCCAACCTCATTCTGAAGAAGCCGAGTGAGCAACCAGTCCCTTCCGCATATGTTGTGAGCGCGGAACGACTCGAGAGAATGAATGTTGAAGCGGCCGCTCGGCAATGGTTATCGATTTTCGGTCTCGTAGCTTGAAATCGAGCTGCTGTATGTAGCTGCATAGAGTGTGAGTTTCCTTCTGCGAGCCGCAATGGGTGTGGGACAGACTTTCAGAACCCACGTGTGTTGCAGCGCAAAGTGATAGGTCCAAACACCGCGCGAAAGACTTCAAATCCGGACAGCCTTTGTAGGGAACTCCAAATCACTCAGCCAGGTGTTAATCAGGATCAAAGGGCTATAATAACGACCTCATCTATGGTTGATGGACCGCTTTCGCTTGAAATGGTGGAAGATCGACAGCAATTCCCGAAGGGAAGTGTTCACCTTGAGTGGCGTAGATGAAGTAATTACCTCGTTTTACATTGATTATACCATCTACTCGAGTCTGAGGCCCTTCGCGCTGTGCAAAACTTCTCCTCCCTTTCATCTACTCCATTAACGTGAATGAATCAAGATCCCCAGCTTTGCCCTTTCACACTACAATACCTTGAATGTCTTCATCATGCTCGACATTTGAACAACTGCCTGAGTGAATCTCAGCTGCGGGCTAGGAATCCTATATCAATAGGCAAATATCAGCTTGGGCATCAAGATCGCAGGGTTAGTCGTGGATTGCGTCTTGTTCATACCCGCCGCATTGAGGTCTGGCAGAAAACCTGTTTGCTTGGCGAGCGTTGCCATCCCTTTGGCCACAACGGCCGGCAGACAAAGATTATGATGACTCCTGCCCTGATCGGCTACGGCCTCAATTCATGCCTTGCTGGCGCGACCAGCGAGATGGCCCGTCAAATGACTTTGCTCTTCAGTGCCCTGCACATCGGCCCCATAGTTTCGTGATCTGGAAGCTCAGCCTTCGCTTCTCAGCTTGTTTGCGTCGTGAAGGCATTTAATGATCCCACTGCTGACGCGAACTTTGATTTGTACGGATGCTCGCCTCCACGGAAGTCTGCCAGAAGTCTCCCAAGCCCATCCAGGAGTGTCCGCAGGGGAATGTTGCCGGTATTAGGGATCCCTGGGATGACGTCGGGGTCCAAAGGTGGCAACACCAGCTCCATGTGAATGTGACTGGATGACTTGATGGCCATCACAATGCCAATGCTTACGTCACATATCTTCTCTGCAATGCCGACGCCATGCACTTCCATCGCAGCAAGAGATAATCTGCTACAATAAGCTAGTAGAGCATGCGCGATGTGACAAGCAAAATCATAGCGAAGTTCTTCATACTCCGAAGCCTCTCGAAGTAGCTGATGCGACAAGCAAAGATTCCACAGTCGATTCAGCAGCCAAAATTGTGCAACGGAGATATCAGCCTGTTGGCTTTCCACGAGCCGATCTAGTGGTAGCGGTGTCACTGACGGAGCGAAGCTGATATTTCCAGCAATGCAAGCTTCCCTCACTCGCCGCTGTGCTCGGAAAGTTTGCAAGGCGCGCCTCCGGTCAAAATTTTCGCAGGCGCCGTCGCTATAGCGACAAAATCCGTTCCAGCAATCCATCACATTTTCATCGACCGAGTCGAAGGTGTCCATGAGGTAGAGCAGACCAGTCATGCCAACGGCGTCTGCTTGATCCTGATAGATCAATGAAGCAATATACTCATCCGTGACTCTTGGATCGAATGCTTGCATGAATCGAGCCGTAACTCCCGGTTGCCCTCGGAAGCTAATTGCGTGATTCTGTTGCAACGCATAAGCTCGCTCGGTCACCGATAATACCAGATAGGTTCGCAACCACTGATCTCTCTTCTCTGGGCTCAGAACATCGTAAGAATCTGGAAGGTGAAGTCCCAAGGAATAGGCTAGATCCACTGCTTCACGCAGCCGATGCTTTGCAGCCTTGTGCTCATTGCTGCCGAAGAGGCAAGCAAAGAGAAAGAAGCTTGCCAGGATCATCTCGATGGTCGGATCCTCGCCAAAGTTCACAGCCACCCTGAGCCGGACGCATTCCTCCATGAGCATACGGGCCTGAATCGACCTGGACGGCATTGAAGATCTCTCATGTATGTGTACTGGCTGAGTCATCGCGAACGCGGCTAGCCCGAGCAGCATCGACCCATACTGCGGATCAGTGCGATGCTTCCGCTGGAGCATATCTGCATATAAGCTGACCCTACTCAATATTGGCACAGTAGGATGTAACCGCTTGAAGTAGACGTCGATCCAGGGGAGGAGCGTTGTCTCGTTCACCTTCGCAGGCCAGACATCTGCAGCTTCGAGAGGTGCTAATTCCTGCTCGAGCATCGCGCCAAAAGCGTCGGTCGTTCCAGTGGGCGACTCCACAGGCAGACTTGGAAAATGATATGCATTGGGACTGGATGTGTTATTGTGCGCCGTTGTCAAGCTTGGAATAGCAAGCTCGTTCAATGTTGACTGCGCCGACGGTGGTTCTCTTGGTTGCCTCTGCCCAAATGCCATATCGGGGTAGGAGTCCGGGCTGTACGGAGTGGAGTCCGGCTGCGATGTCGACGAGGCTGACCAGGCCTGCTGCTCGGAGTGCCCATTCGCCACGGCATGGTCTTTGCTGTCAAAGCTGGCCGACCTCACCTGGGAGAGCGATGCTGTGGTTCGACTTGGTTCATATGCCACTGGATCGTGCTCACTTGTAGCCAGGCTCCTTTGGTGGGATCGGATCTCGCAGATACGCTTTCCAGCTGGTCCACGCTTCTTCCTCGGCTTATCGTACGCACAGGAGAGTCCTTTCAAGGAGCAGTTCTGGCCTAGAGCGGAAGAAGACAGACGTCAGCAAACCCGGCCTTCGTATGGCAGGAAACATTGCTCTGCACGCTACAGCGATGATCACTGTCGCCCAGCGGAAGGGTGACCGGCGCGCCCCCATCGTAGTCCGCCGCCGTCCCATACTTACACGGCTTGGTCATTTGACACTTCACCTTGCGCTGCTTGCATTGATCGCAGGCTCGGTCCGCCGATGTCTTCGGCTTGCCTGTACTGGTGCCATTGGCGGCATCGAAAATACTGAACATCGTAGTACGAAATGCATCATTGACGTGTGGACGGGAAGTGGCCAGAATGCATCGCGAACCAAAGCAAACGCAAAAGCTTTCCCAGGCCTCCCGTACTCCGGAGTAATAATGTTCTGCGGGGCCATGAGCAGCGCGGCTCTCCCCGCGAAAAGTCTACGGCGGCCAAATGTTACGCTATGGGTCAATACACAGAAATGCTATGTATAACGAGACTGTGGATAATTATCGTCGCTAACACGTCGGACATGATATGAGTGTTGCTCGGGGCTCAGCTGCAGGTACGACACCCTGAGAGATTGTACGGTATGTCTCCAAGTCCGCCACATTGCAGCAGCCTGCTTTAGCACGCTTTGCTCTGCAATGAGATTCCTATGATTCACTTCTTGAACACATTTGACCGTCAGCACAGTGGGCGTGGTCTTGATTCCTCAGGCTGTGGCGCCTCTCAACCAACAGACTATCATCATCAGAGGACGAGTGTTACCGTCGCGTTCCACGGGCACGCGGTTAGAACTGCTCATCTTGGGCAGCTGAGGGACTGTGACGAAGGATTGGAGCGGCTCGCAGTCCTGTAACCAGCATTCAGGCGGCCATACTCAATGCACGGATGGGCAGGCAAGTGCTGACCACCCAGCTTCACATCACTCGTTGAATGTGAGGCTCTATAGTCCCGGCGCCATCTCCGTGCCGATTCCGGCAAACAGAGGTTCGATGAATGCCTTGTGAGAGTTTTCCACCGCCAGCGAGCACACACCATGGACTTCTTGCGCTTTTTGTTTTGCTGTATTCTAGGCCTAACATCCTAAGCATACTGCTTAGCCTGGCGCGAATCAGCTGGTACCGAGCGCGGTGCACCAGGCAATCTGTCTGCTATTTCACATGATGGAACTCTCGTTTGATTTGGCTTTTTGCAGCTTCCACGGCAATTGGCGTTTTGTGCGTTGTTAGAGAAATGTGCAACGCGGAGATGATGAGGGTGACCGATACTGGAATTGCAAGCCTTGAGCGCATACACAGTGTGCCTCAGCGCATTTATGGCTTGCTCAAGTCGCCACTAAAAGGTCGACATAGCAAATATAGATGGAAAGATGACCTTTGCTAGGCCCGGGCAAAGGGGTTCGTTGCTTTAACCTTCGGACGGTGTCTGAGCAGGATGCGAAGTTATAATCGTCAACATTGGTACAGTGTCGATCGCCTCGGCAGGTCGCTGCACGCTTGCACGTGTTGAGAAGCGCCTCTGACGAAGATCCTCTGAATTTGCTCCTACAAAAGCTGCGAAGGCACTCCCTTGTCTGGTTTAGAGACGCACAGCCCAGCATCCACTCTAAGACAACAATTCCGATCGCAATCAAGCCCAAAGATGCGTGGACTCAGCTTACTCTTCTTGGCACCACTTGCCCTTGCCAGCACCATTCAAAAGCGAGCCACCGCGCAAGATGTCAACGATGACATTACGGGAATTGACCAAGCTGTACGCCAACTCACGGCGGCGGTGACAGCTTACCAGGGTGGCATTCAAGAGTCCGAGCCTGTCTTCCAGGCTGCGTTGGGTGTTCACGCCATCAACCGAAAGGGCTTCGCCGACGCCAATGCTGCTCCGAGGTTCACATCCGCAGAGTCCGCATCGATTGTAGAGAATGTCAACGACTCGGTTGGCGTGAGCATTCCCGCGGGCGTGAAAGTCATCGAGGCGAAGAAGCAACTCTTCGAAGCCGCCGAACTACAAAGCTTGGTCAAGGCTACCATCGACCTGCTCAAAGTAAGTACATCAGACTCCGTAGAGGCAGGAGACTGCTTCAGCGTCTTCGACCTCTTCGGCGGAACTTTGCGTCCAAGACACGGTCCCTGACTAGATTTCCAGTCGGACCACGAGACTTTCTCGGCCGCGACGGGCTTGAAGCTCAGCTTGGATCAGGTCGCCGCAGGGGCGCTGGCTGCTGGTAAGATTGACCTGGTGTTGCAAGAGGCGTCGCTTTTCTATGCCGTGTAGTAGCAGACGCAGAGGTTAAAGCGATAGAGGGAAATGTGGGGAGCTTGCGATATAGACAATCAAGACAACTCCCTAGCCTCCTTGGTCAAGCCATTGTTTGACTTGGTGTCCTGAACGAACCACTATTTTTGTTGTTCCCACCTCGAACGAGTCTGCCGCTGCCACATGGTGCTCGCGCTCACCATAAAGCGAAGCTAAGCAGCAACCTTGCGAATCGCTCGTGCAATGAAAGAAAAGCAAGTGGGATCGAAGATGTCCGAGGTCTAGGATTTCCTGAGCACAGACCAGCTGCCGGGGACCTAACACGAGCCTGTCGCGCTACGCCCTGTACTGACATCGACCACACAAACCTAAGTCGTCTTGAGAATGCGCAAGAAAGTGGCAGCTCCAAGGAGAGAAGAGGGAGATACTTGAGGGGACAACCAGCTTCTGGCGCGAACGTCTGCATTACTTTCGGCGCGTGGCACCGCGGCCGACGTCGATCACATAAGTCGGAGCCCCAGCCGTAGTTTGTACGGTGGGCTCATTTAACAAGATGAACTCAGACACTGTATGAAGGTTGTGCTTCTGATCGTCAGCCTCTCTTCTTATGGTACGACCAAATCTGATCCTGGTCCTCCAGCAGCAGCATGGTTTGGGAAGCTTTCGACAGTGCATTGCCGACCGTCATCGCTACTAGGAATGTTCAGTCGCCGACCGGCAGTCGTGCGAGTAGTCTTGCGTATCGGCATTCATGCTCTCAAGGGTGTGTATCAACGACCATTAGTGCTGCGTGGGCTACTCATTTTGGAATGCCTCCGATGGTATCAGGTACAAGGTCGGAGGAATCTGTCGGAGTCTGCACACTAGTCTGTATACTACAAATGGTCAGGGTTTTACGGTACGTAGTTCCACGTGTATGTTGGGATGTAACTGCCGAAACCTACATTAGCATATGGACTTTCTTGCGCCGATGGGCGGGAAGGTCAGAGGTCCATGACGAACGCCCATGGAGGCCACGAGATGACCATTCACTCCAGAATGATCTCGAAGCAATCTGCAAGTGTGTTGAAAACCGAGTGCCATTACACCCATTTGGTAAAATTTGGTAGGCAGACAAAATGGAGCAATTCAAAGTTGCGGAATTTAATGTAATGCTGCTGTGGTAACCGGAGCAGCACTGTTAAGAGTCCTGCGAAATTTGATATCTCTACTTAAATACAAAATCATGGAACACTTTGCTCAAAACACAGTTCTGGTAGACATTTCCCTAGTTCGATCAATCCGTCTCAGTAGACCTGGGCACTTGAAACCCGATGCCAACAAGTGAGAAGCTCCACTTTGGACAAGTCCAAGTCCAACGAACTGCGTGTTTAGAATTATTGCCTCAAATTATCTCGGATAATTTGGAATGCGAGGCTTTTGAAAGACATGCCCTCTCCTTTCGGGGGAGCTGTGCTAACTACCTGTGTATGATATTTTCGCAAATTCCGGCCGGTGCGTTTCGCTTCGGGAAAGTTTTTGTTGGAACACCGACCACTAATTTGAGACAATATCACCGAGCTAGCGGAGATACTGTCCTGATAAGTGGTACACTCGTCACTTTCTAGCGTGCGCACACAACTTTTGGGGAGAAGCCACATTGGATCCGATCCGACTCTGACGGGAAGTGAAGGCTCTGGCCGTGGTCGAGCCTGAAGCCACGTCCCTCTCCTTGTGGAAATGCCATTGCGGCATCCTGGTTAGAATTAGGCCTTGCAGCTCCCAGGATCCACCTCCGCCCTCCTCTCCACTGGGGTTCCCGTATTCCTCCACTTGACGGCCAGACGGCGATACTCTCGGTCAGTGAATGGAGCTGATCGCGGCCTCTCTGCGGCCTTCTGATGCGACTTGGGAAGCATGTTCTTCGGGTCAGCACGCCTATACCCACTGAAAATCTGTCAAGCTGGCCTTCTTCAACTTCGCAAAGATGAGCACCTCAAGCTCAGAGGGTGCAGACGCCACACCTATTTCTTACCTTTCTGAACCGACTACTGCTCCATCTTCCCTTTCGAAATCTCCAACTTCACACTCGAAGCAACACGCAGAACTTACCCGGGAACAAAGGTTTGGACGATGGAGGCCTTCTTATCATCTCATGCCCAAGGACGGCTGGATGAATGATCCCTGTGCGCCTGGATTTGATCCAAAGACTGGTCTGTACCATCTATCGTTCCAATGGAATCCGAGAGGCCCAGACTGGGGCGATATATCCTGGGGATCTGCGACCTCGCCCGATTTGATCAACTGGACCATGCAGGAAGAACCGTGTTTGTCTCCCTACGCAGAATACGACAACAAAGGAATATTCACTGGTTGTATGATCAATGGACGCGATGACTCTCTCACGTATGTCTATACATCAGTGAACCATTTGCCGATCCATCATACATTGCAGCACGTCCAAGGAAGCGAATCACTGAGCCTTGCAAAGTCTTTCGATGGCGGGAAGACCTTTCGTAGGATCGATGCGAATCCTATCCTTGCTTCCGAGCCTGCTGGTCTTGATGTTACTGGATGGCGGGATCCGTTCGTCGCCAAGTGGCCTCGGATGGCAAGGCGTCTCAATCTGAACGAGAATGACACACTCTTCGGCATCGTCTCTGGTGGCATCCGGGATGTCACACCTACCACATTTCTGTACGCCATAGATGCCATCGACCTTACCAAATGGCAGTACATTGGTCCGCTGGTTAACTTCGGCACAAACCTTCGACCGTCCAGATGGTCTGGCGATCTCGGCAAGAACTGGGAAGTCACCAATTTCACGACTCTTCGCGACGAGCCAGACCCGAGCATTGAACGCGACTTCGTGATCATGGGCACAGAGGGCTGCATACCAGAGCGAAGACCATCTGCTCCAGACCCGGACCCAGCTTCGACAAGTCCGTCACGCCCTGCGAGAGGTCAGCTCTGGTTCTCCGGCACGCTACGAACCCCCAGCACAGGATCACCAATTTCTGGTCCAGTCAACATGACATTTGACTTCGGCGGACACCTCGACCATGGTTGCTTGTACGCTGCTAATTCTTTCTTCGATCCCAAATCGCAGAGACAGGTCTTTTGGGGCTGGATCACAGAAGAAGACCTCTGCGACGATCTCCGCCACCAGCAGGCATGGAGCGGCGTCCTCTCCCTGCCACGAGAATTAAGTATTCAGACCCTACACAGCGTTGTCAAGGCGTCGTCATCCGACTTGTCATCGATCACGTCCGTCGAGAAGGAGTCCAACGCTAACGGCACTTTCACCATCCGCACCCTCGCCTCCCAGCCCTATCAACCGTTAGTCTCCGCCCTCCGTCAACACCTCTCCGTTCGACGCACGACACTGCCCAGGACGGAGCTTCTCAGCAACCAAGCTTTCAATCCGTGTATCTCAGGCCAAAACATTCGAACCACACAATGGGAACTCGACGCCACATTTTCCGTCTCCCAACGCACGCAACACATCGGCCTCAGCATCGACCACTCCGGCGACGACAACTCACCACGCTGCACAACCATGTTCTTCGACCAACCCAACGAGACCTTCGTCATCAACCGTCCCGCTTTCCCGGTCCTCAACTCAAGCGAGCTGATCAACAGTGAACCCGAACGAGCTCCGCACACGTTATTCACGTTTCGGGATCCTGGGACGGGGAAGAACGAGACGGAGAAATTGCACATCCGAGCATGGAGGGACAATTCCGTGCTGGAGGTGTTCGTGAATGGCAGGACCGCGATCAGCACGAGGATATATGCGGGTGAGAAGACCTTTGGGATCAGCTTCTTCGCTGATGATTGGGTTGAGGGAATCGCGGATGTGCCGAGCGAGTTGGTCGATGCGACTTTGTGGGATGGAATTGGTTTGTGAGTGGGCGCGAGGGAAAGGGATGAGGCAAGGTTGCGACAGAATGGGATAGAATGGTAGAGTGAGCGCTAGTCACGATGTAGGAATGATGTTACGAATGAGATATGAGTCTGTGAGTAATGATGGATGGTGCTGTCCTGAAACACCCACACTTCGACTGGCGCACATCGAAAGGTAGAACAACCGCCCTAGCTAAGTTTTGGGAACAATGTGCGTGTTTTGCGGCCACCTCCTCTGGTGCGTTGGCGCTTTCCGTTCATACTGTCTCGATGATCATTCTTCGCGCATGGTAACGCGCTTAGGTCGCCAGACACTGATTCTTGGCAATGCGTGAAAGAAGCGACCACAAGACTTGGTCGAGATATGCTCATCACTGGCTCCAAGAGATCTAGGATACCACCCTCGAGTCGAAATGAATTGGACGCTGCTGTCTATGTCTTGAGCGCGAAGTAATCTTTAGGCGAACCAATGCCAGCAATGCTTGACAACAGTTGTGGGCTGAACAGCGAGTCTTTGTCATAGGGGCCTGAGAGATAAGCCAGGATCATTGAGGCAGGTTGCTAGCTCATTAGCTTCCAGTCAGCGATATAGCGTAGGCCAAAGGCCAGAGGCAGACACATTTTCGAGAACGAGGACATAGCTGTCGAGCATCGCAGCAGTATACGAGCTCATCACGTCACGGGCCTACAATAGATCCAACGCCGCTCAGAAAGTCCATTCGGACCCCAAGTAGCGAATTTCCATCAAATCGAAGCTCACAAGAAAGAGAAACGACCGATGTGCAGGATCTCAAGCGTGCACAATGTCCATTTTCATGCAGCACTATCTCACGCAACCAGCGTTCCGCCAGCTCTTAGTTGTCGTCAGAGTGTCCTGATCAATGCCTCTCCATGAAACGCCATTGCTCTTTACCCAGAATCCGACTGATCGCTTGCTTACGAGGACTTCGCTACTCGCTTACCCTTGGCGTTCTTCTTAGGGGTGTCGGAGATGGTGAGACCTAAAACATAAGCGTTAGCATGAGGCGCGATGCTGTGGAAGAATGAGGATTTGATATACCCGGTGGAAGAGACTGCTTCAGCTTCTCGGCCTTGTCGGAGTCCTTGAGAACGAGGGTGTAGAGGAAGCGGTGGCATCGGACCTTGAACTTGGTGTGCTCCTTGTTGCCGACCTTGTTCTTCTTTATCCGCGCAGCTGTAGCAGTGTCAGCAGATACTCCTTCGCCAGGGTTAAGTTGGTGGATGCACACAGGATGCATCCTTTCTGCGGCAGATCTCAATGAACGACTTGATGTCGGTGACTTCCTTAGGCATTTTGGTGGTATTGTCAGGGACTGGACGACGTGATGTTCTGGTCGAGGTCGCTGTCTCAAGTATCACTTTAATCCAGATCTCGTCAAATCGAATTTGGAGAAGTGCGGCTCGGCGAAAAGAACTTCCGGAGCCAAATCTTGGCAACGCCGATGCGCGTACCGTTGCCGACTTCACGCGTTACGCATGCTTGCTTGCATGTGAGCAGTCGATGGTCTCGTCATGGCGGTGCAACTGTCCGACACAGACCGCGTCAAGGTCTCGACCGATGCCGCAGAAACCTTCGTCGACTCATACTACAGCGCTCTCAACGGCACTCGCAACACAATCAAAGACTTCTACCTCCCGCCCACGCCAGGAAACACCCCATCCCGCAATCTGCCGATTATCAACTACAATGGCGACATTTCCAATGATGGCACAACATTTCAGAACAAGTTTGCCGAGATGCCATTCGTCTTCTACGATGCACAGAGCTTGAATGTGCAAATTCTGAACCCTTGCATGGATCCGAATGGGAGCAAGACAAGGAGGGAGGCTGAGAAGAATATGAGTTTGGCGGTGCAAGTCAGCGGGACTGTCAGACTGAACGAGAGGAAGGAGGGCCCGCTGAGGGGTTTTGCGGATGATCTGGTGCTGGTGCCGAATAAGGAGCAGGTCGGTGGGAAGGGAACGGGCAAGGCGGGAGAGGGGAGACAGTGGTTGATTCAGACGCAGAACTTTCGGTTCGTGGTATGAGGAGCTTGCAGAGGACAATTTCAGATGCAATCTTGCTGGGACGGTGGTTACATGGGAAACGGTGGAGCTCTATTGAATTTGAGATACCCAAATGACGGCTGGAACTGAACGGACCGCGAAAAAGTACTGGAAGGATTGCTCGGTATGCGAAGAACTTCCTGTAGACTCGTGGTTCTAGTGCCGATCCGAAGACCGGACTACTAAATGAGCAGCATCGCTTTTACGAGTACGTGAGACTCCGGGTAGTTCACTTGCAGAGTCCATCTATCATGTTCAATGGACTGGCTCCCACCGAAAGAATAGCACAACAAAGATAAGATACAACAGGAGCAGCATGATCACCGCCTTCGCTACGAGACGCAGCCGACTTTGTGAACTTAAGGGATGCTCACCCGTATCGACGAAGATGTTTTACTCGCGCTGGAACTGGTCTGCGCTCGGACTGGATCTAACTTCAGTAGCATGACCACTGGCTGTCATTGGAGAGCCAAAGCGGTGTGAGCTTCTGGAGTCCTCACTTGGGCCGAGTAGACTCCACACACCTACAAAGTCCTGTACCACGCAGATCCAGTATACCGTATTTGGGCTTTTGTATGGTTGTGGGCCGATAAAAGTTCCTCACTGCTTCATGCAACCGACAAACTGCACCGCCGATTCCCGACAGAGCTCCTGGAGCATTCTTGGGCTGTGTGTTGGCTTAGCACCGCAGACTCGCGGGTCCTTTCTCCTCGATCGGGTCGAACATTGGTGTGAGCTTTGGACTCTGACCAGCATCGTGCGCGCTCGGCATAATAATGTCCGCTATGTCAATGCAGCACCTACTGCAATCCTCAGTGGCTGCGAGCTGGGAGCAGTGTCTCAGTGCCTCTTGAGCTCAGGCTCCGTACAGTTTCGATGGATGAGTGGTCCTCCCAAAGAAGACGTACACGCCATGTATCCTTCACTAGTGAGACTCGGTTTGCGGGACCCGGTCGTATGCTCACGTGGGTCTCCGCGATTGCTTTCAGCTCTGGAAGTTCTCGAATCCTTGCTTCTACGAAGGCCTACGCCCGGCATCAGCAGCACGTTCGAGGCCCGAGTCACGCGTGACGACTACAACTCTACACATAAGTCACAAATAAACTTGGGCCTTCCACTGTCATCTGAGATTCGGCAACAATGTCTTGGACCCTGCGACCTGCGCTAGCGTCACATGTCTGAGGCAACCTTCGCGTATCTCAGCAACTCTTCGTGTAAACTGAACCCTTGGCTAATACAACGACAGGCGTTGCACCGTTACCGCGACCATGAAGGCCATACAGCCAGGTTCCGACTACCAGGCGCAAGTCGCAGTCCACGCGGACGGCAAACCTTGCCCCGAATACGTGCTTCCCACCACCGAAGCCGCAGACACCAACATCGCCGAATGCTTCATTCCGGTCAAGAATGGTGAGCAGCTCTCGGTGCATGGTCAGTTTTCAGGATCCACTGCCTGCTACTCAATTGACCTCATTGTCGACGGTTCGCTCGTCCGCTTCTCAGAAAAGAACGATAAGCTCGACAATGTCCACAGATCGCACAAAATCCATTTCAAGGATGCGAGGACCATTCCATTTCCCCAAGGCTGGACCTCCATTAAGCACCCCACACAGAGCTACATAGGCCATATGCATGTCGCCGAAATCGACCAGAGCATCGACATGCCGACGCACGAGAACCCGGTGCCCAATGTTCGTCGTGCTGGGATTGGCAGCATTCAGGTCGCGATATACGCCAGCCAGCATGCACTACACCGTCACCAGGACAGAGAGTGGGATATTACGATTGGCGGATGGAAAGAGGGCCGGCGCGAGAAGAAGGATGTGCGCGCGAGTGGGATCAAGCCTGAGTTTGAGGTCATTCTAAAGAACACCACAACTTTGTCACCAAAGCAAGGTATGCAACATTGGAAGCGTTGGTGGGCGGTGACACGTCCCGGCTCCAGCGAAATCGTGCGCTTCACCTTTTATTACCGTAGCCAAGACGCGATCGACAAAGCTGGATGCATCTTGCGCCCGGTAATTGAGCACCGACTTGAGCCCTGGGACACAGAACGTGAGAAGAATGGCTCCCGACAAGGAGAATTCGAGAAGGGCGGCAAGCCGCCTGTCAGACGCAAGTCGATAGCCCTGGATCTCAAGGAAGAAGAGGAAAATGATACAGATCAGGCCAGCACGAAGGCGTTTGGATCCGATATCGATCTCTCTGCCACGGAGCATGGTACTGTCGATGTGATATCAGCGGAAAAGACTGCTCTCACGCCCAGAACTAGATCGCAGCCAACTCGCGAGGGTCTGAAGAGTCGAATGGGATTGGGGCGGCTTGGTGGCTCTCTGGACCTCCAGCCAAGTCTCTCTCGTCGAAGCTCGCCGACCACTGCGCAGGATGGGACCAGGCATGCAGATGGGGAGCGTGAATCTGAATTCGAGAGAACGATGAGGACATTCGCAGGTCGTGGTCGCACAAGGACGCCACCACAGCATGGTTTAGGGACTGATCGAGGGGCTCCTCGTCATGTGGAGTCAACTCCTGAGGCCTATGTCGGTGTGGCCGAGGGCGAGGACGTTCGAGAGAGCGTGGAGAACATGCCAGATGACGGAGTGAAGACCAACCATCCCGAGCAAGCTCACCTGGGAGATTCTCTTTCCTCAGCCCCACAATTATCTTCTGGCCTCGACTCACGGACCTCCTTTGATTCTGTCAACGCAAACATACGATTCCAAGCTCCGCTCCCCAGTCTCGAGACCTCACTCCTCGGCGACGCTGATTTACCAGCTCGCGGTCTTCCAAAGGCAGCACCGCCAGCAGCTGGGTCACTGGATCATTATAGAGTCAGTGAATTAGCGGCTACGCGGTCGCATCCCGCTGCAGGCGCCATTCCAAGACGCATGAGGACCTCGATTGACAAACCATTTTCAACAAAGAACACGAACCATTCAGTTCGTCCATCATCAGTCAGCAAGCCAGGCCCCGAGAACATCGACATGGGAAATTCGAGTGATACCAATAACATGGGCCGCCTCCCAACCACAGACGAGATCATCGAGAGCTTCTCGCCTGATGGAACAGCTTCGAAAGATACAGTCAACTCGCTCTTTGACGCATCTGGGCTCGGCTTCAAGGATCGAATCAAATTCAATCAGCTGGTCTTCGCGATTGCAGTGCAGGAAAACACGATCCTCAAGCTCAAGGACAAGTATCTAGGCACTTCTGTACGGCCGACGATTGTGGCTTCAGCCACCACCGATGACCTCGAAGCCCGTTCAATCAACACGTACGATCGCCAGCTCGAGCTGCGAGCTGGTCAAATTGAGCGAACTAATCACATGCAGACTCGACGTCGCGCTTCACTTCGCGACGCTTCCGGCCGCACTGCTTCTAAGAAGCAAACTCCACGCACCCGCTCACTTGCCAACGCCGAGGCCAACCAACGACACAACACACCTGCTTCGTCAGCCCCGGCATCGAAGCCGAAGTCGGTTGCCACAAAGCGCATCAACACACCGACCGAGCCATCGACTATACCTCGACAAATCGCCATCGACATGCTTCCGACGGCCTCAACGTCAACCGTTGGCGTCAAGCGTAGTGCATCTGCCACCTCACTAGGCTCCGAGTCCGCCGTGAAGCGAACTAAGAAAGACGAGAAGAATAAGGGTGTCCAGAACAAACGTGCACCCAAGGCGAGCTACCCAAATCTGCCACCGAACGATACCGCCACACCAACGCCTGCTGTCGTAGCACCTGCGACAGCCATTTCGACTCCACGCCCGACGCTGGACATGGCGCAAGACCTCGATGCCCGCGAAGCTCGCGTTGGAAAGATGAACGCCGAACTCGCCGAGAAGAGAGCCGAACTCACACGCCTTGCGGAAGCCAAAGCAGAGCGGAAGGAATTGCGTCAGAAGCGTCGTCAGCAGGCTGCCGCGGCGCGTCGCGCCGAAGAGGATAGAAGGGCTGAGCAAGAGCGGCAGGAGATGAATGCGCGACGCGAGAGAGCCTTGCGGATGCAGGAGGAGAGCATCAAGCACGACATGGCGGTTTTGGCGCTTGAGGAAGAGGCGCTCAAGTTGCAAGAGGGCGACAGTAGTAGCAGTGAGGAGGACGACGGTGAGGGTGCGGAGTTTGGCGCGGACGAAGAATATGAGGACCCGGAGCATGAGCATGGATGGGATGGGGAAGAGCAGCAGCAGGGCGAGGAGAAGAGTGAGGAGTAGAAGGTTCGATTCGCGGTGCTACGGTAGTCTTGAGCTTCATTCGGAGGCTCTGCAAGGCTAGAAAGGCGAGCACCTACGGTGCTCACGTCCCTCTAGGATCAGACTTGGGCTTTCATGCGGCACGCGCACCATGTCATTGTGGACATGTCGTGAGCAGGAGCGATGCAAGATGTATCCACTTCCACGAGTTGCAGCGATCCTGAGCCTCCGAATCAATCGCATGAACATGCTCAGAGGATTGGGCAATCGGCACATTCGGTAGCATATCTTAGTCAATCACCAGCAGAATGAACGCTGAACGGAAGTTTTCATTTCTGTGTGCAATCTGGTATCATGATCCGGGAATTCCACTAACAATCATAAAAAATGAAACAAGAGCCACGATCCTGTCGCGCTCTTGTGAATAGCTCGCCATGCTCCCAACTCTCCACACATCAAACCCCGGCCATTAACAAGACAGAGCTCTCTACACCCTTGGTGCCCTCATATTCGCCTTCACCCTGGCCAGAAGTTCTTCGCGGGTCGCCGTTGATCCGGCCATGAGATTGCGCTGTGCGAGTGAGCGTCAGCGATCAGATCCGAGCGGTGAGCAGCAATAGAGAGACTGAGACTTGCATTATTCAACCACCTCCGCATCTCCGCGTCGGTCCACGTCTCAGGCTCGCCGGTTGGGTCGGG
The DNA here is from genome assembly GCA_026120125.1 of Pseudocercospora vitis. Taxonomy (NCBI): domain Eukaryota; kingdom Fungi; phylum Ascomycota; class Dothideomycetes; order Mycosphaerellales; family Mycosphaerellaceae; genus Pseudocercospora; species Pseudocercospora vitis. The sequence continues at coordinate 27,298 of JALRML010000051.1, forward strand.
GTCTCTGGGAAACATGTCTTGACCCCAGATCGACCATGCTGTGGCGGCGCTTACGAGGGCTGTGAAGCCGAGGAAGAGGTTCTGAAGGAGATGTCAGTTCGAGCGGCGAGACGGTAGATGGTCAGGGTGAGGGTATGAGTGTCAGTAGTGTTATCGATGCAATGCGTGGTCCCTCGTCACGCCAGGAACTATGCTGACCTTTGAATTAAGGGCTCGGTCGAGGGGTGTCGGCATCTTCGCTCCGCTGTCTTCCTTTCTTTCCTCCTCGCAATTTCCTCGTGCAGATGGGGCCTGTGGATGGGACAGTTCCAGGAGTAGTAGGCTCGTTTACAGGGCGTCTTGAGCAGGAGGATAATGATGGCGCAAGGACAGTAGAAGATGATGGAGAGCAGACCACACAAGGACTTGCAGTTTCGTGTCGCAGGCGGATTGTTAGGGATCGCAACAATGCCGAGTGAAAGACCGCACAGTATCCCGCACATAGGCTGCGGGCTATGATATGTAGGAATCGATGCCGGTCGATCAGTGGACAGGTGTTTGTTGGTGAGTGATATCAGCATGTGATCGGTGGCGGTGCAGGAACGGTATGGCGGACGCCACCCCCGGACGGCAAGCGGCGAACGGTGGGAGCATCAACCCTGCAGGTGCCGCGTGAAATGTTCTGGGCAGGGCCGGGCAGGGAGAACAGCTGTGCTCTAAACCTGCTACCTATTCCTCTCTATTTCTGGTACACGTGAATTATTCTTCGAGCCGCCCAAATGCGGGAATGAACAACAACCGCGACCCGTTCGGTCTTCGTCGTAATTCTCCAGCTTCCCAACTCTTCAGAAGCGGCATCGCCAGTGCCCAGCAATCCGCGCAACGCGCCCAACAGCTGTTGGAGCAGGGGAGGGATACATTCACTGCAGCGCGACCTTCACATGACAGTCACACGCACACCCCAATAGCGAGCAGTATGTCCGGGTACGGCATCCCGAATGGCGCTGCCGCATCGCACAACGCCAACGTGTGGCAGAGCTCTGGGCGATCGCGATTCCACCATACGTCGAGCTCGCACGAGGAGAGCATGACGGACAAAGTCACTGGCATGTTCTCTGATTCTAAGCGACAGAGCCTGCCCATGTACAAAGATAAGCCCGCGAACTACTATGGACCTGGTGGGCGGAGGTGGCATCAGTGGGCGAGGAGAAAGCGGGTGGGAGGCAGCGTGCTAGCAGGTCTAGCGCTGCTGAGCTGGTGGTTTGGCTTTTTCAGTCCACTCTCTTGGTTCATGACATCGAGCGATGTCCACCCGGGCGATACGAAGAGCGGCTCAACCACCGGAAAATCAAGCTGGAGATTGTTCGGCGGGAAAGAGGCGGTGGATTGGGCCGATCGGGCGGAAAGAGTGAAAGATGCGTTCAAGATATCTTGGTCAGGGTACGAGAAGTACGGTTGGGGTACGTACATACGAGTAGTATGCCTCCCTCCTGGGAGCAGGATGGTGACGTGTGCTGACTGACGGACCGCAGGATATGATGAATATCACCCTGTCAGCCATACCGGCAAATTCATGACTCCCAGTGGTTTGGGCTGGATTGTCGTGGATGCCCTAGACACAATGATGCTGATGAATCTGACGACGGAACTGACACATGCACGGCAATGGATACAGTCAAATTTGACCTATGATCAGGACCACGATGTGAACACTTTCGAGACCACCATTCGGATGCTGGGTGGTTTGCTATCTGCACACTATCTCAGCCAGCCTCAGTTCGAAGGAAGATATGCCCCGGTCTCAGACGGCCTGAGTGATGACATGTACGTGGAGAAGGCGACAGATTTGGCAGATCGCCTGTTGGGCGCGTACGAGACGAAGTCAGGAGTTCCGCTTGCGAGCGTCAATCTACACACACGGCAAGGCATCCCATCCCATACCGATGGTGGTGCATCATCGACCGCAGAAGCCACAAGTTTACAGCTAGAAATGAAGTACCTTGCAAAGTTGACGGGAGAGACGCACTACTGGGAAAAAGCGGAGCAGGTAATTCGTGTCGTAGACGACAATGAAGCCGAGGACGGCCTTGTGCCGATCTTCATCTACGCAGACCAGGGCCATTTCCGAGGCGACAATATCCGCCTGGGCAGCCGTGGAGACAGCTACTACGAATACCTGATCAAGCAGTACCTCCAAACGAGCCAGCAGGAACCTGTCTACCAGGAGATGTGGAACCAGACTCTGGACGGGGTGAAGAAGCACTTATTGACCTATAGCTACCCAAACAACTTCACTGTACTGGCTGAACGACCCAATGGACTACACAAGGATATCTCTGCCAAAATGGATCATCTCGTGTGCTTCATGGGTGGCACTCTGGCTTTAGCCACAACAGGAGGGAAACCCGTCGCACAGGCCAAGAAGGATGGGCCATGGGGCGAGAGGCAAGAGGAGGATATGCGACTGGCTCACGAGCTCACCAAAACTTGCATGGGAATGTACCGCACAGTCACTGGACTTGCCCCTGAGATCGCGCATTTTCAGATCCACGAACCACCCATCATGTACAATGACTTTCCACAAAACGCCAAGCCGCAGAGCCCGGCAGAATTCACGAGGAGCAAGGACGGCCAGACGGAGGAGGTCGGACATGATGACTATGTGTTCAAATCGGCAGACTTGCACAACCTGCAGAGACCAGAAACGGTCGAATCATTGTTCTACATGTGGCGGATCACTGGCGACGAGATCTACAGGAAATGGGGATGGGAGATGTTTCAGGCATGGATCAAGCACACTGCTGTGGAAGACGGCGAGGGTTTCTCCAGCATCTCGAATGTTATGGAAGTCCCTGTTTCTTTTAGGGACAACATGGAGAGCTTCTGGATGGTGAGGCGAGCGCGAAGCAAAATCGACGACTGGAAATGCTGACTGACTGCAGGCCGAAACCCTCAAATACTTCTATCTCTTATTCTCGAACAACGACCTCCTTCCACTGACTGACGTGGTATTCAACACGGAAGCCCACCCGTTCCCTCGCTTCGAGCTCGGCAAGCTCTTCAAGACTGGCTGGCAACGAAAGAAGGACCGAGGCAACGAGCCTGCTAAGCCGATTCAGACAAGGTCTGAGGAGGGCCAAGTACGAATACAGACCGTCAAAGTTACGCAAACGCTGGAGAAGGAAAGCGCGGCCGAGACCAAGATCTCCGAGCCGGAGAAGCAAGAACAGAAGGTCATGGAGGGAGAAAAAAAGGAAAATGTGCTGGCAGCGTGAAAAAAACTGTGAGCGACTGAGTGCTTTGTATCAATACTGATCTTTAGCGATGCATCTGAGCTGGAGGTGCTCTGAAGGGGAAAACATTCTTTGATGTCCAAGGACAGCGAACACGTGCGGGTCACAGTTTCAAGTCTCCTGCTAACCTACCGTCACTTTCAGTACTGATACTACATTAACGATATAGTACACAGCTACCACAAGCTTAGTATGGTGTGCAGCTGGCATGACAATCAATCAACCTGGGGGTTTGATACTGAGTTCGATACCAGGGCGGAGCTCAGCTCGTGCTTCTAGCTGACGTGATGCGAGAAGTAGCTGTCTTTCATTACGATCCGCTTCAGAATAAGACTGGCGCTATTCTAGCACGGCGGACTCGGATTCAAAACTCAGACTGGGGCTACCCATGGACATATCAGAGAAAAGTGACTGCTGGAACAAGACAAACCATTCACGTGTGTGTAAAAGAATTCAGCAGCTCAGAGACATTTGTTGCATTGCTTGACTATAGCGAGTCAAGCAAACTATTTCCAATAGCATCATAATCCGCAGGCCCTCAGTAGATTTATAGCGTTACATCCCGAAGCTACTTCAATGTGGCCTGTTGAACGCAACAAGCCTTCCTCACATCAGTATGAACAAAACATGCAGAGTTCTGGGAAGATTTGGGAGCCCTTGGGACTTGGCCTCTATCCAATGCAAGTTAAATGGCAGGTATGCAGGTAGCCTTGGACGTCCCAACCATGTCCAACAGACTTTCGATCTCAATTGGCACTTAAACAGAAGCTCTGTCGACGTTGGCCGGGAGCCGTCCGTGAACAGCAAGAACCCGCTTTCACATGCAGGAGTGAATGCACGGGCCAGTCACCACCATGTGGCATGTGCGAAATTCATGCACGGACTTGTTTTCGACGTGCACACAAAAGCGCTCTGACTTTTGCTAGAGCACTTCAATTTGTCTACCGACGCAACATATCAAAAAAATTCGGACTCGGCCGCGAATAAGCCCTCTCTGGACATTCTGCATCCCAGACGATTGTCATCCGCCTTCCAACCCAAAAACACTATTATGCCTTCTCTGGTGTTCGACTCAAAGCACGAGGCTGAAGATACTACGCACAAGCGTCCACTCTGCTTCGAGGAAGGAGATCGCATCATCGCTTTGACGGAAGATCCCACTGAGCACCTCGCACTCAACAGCGAGACCCTTGAGAAAGCTTCGGATTTCTTCAAGGCCAGCGCGCATCCAGCTTGGACTCGAGAGAAGGGTAAAGAGGTCACACACCCTGTGACTGGGCAGAAGCGGACAGTTCTTACTTATTATCTGGTTGAAACTACTGATCGCACATTGGCACTCGACTAGACGGTAGGTGGGAAAGCAGAATGCTGGGGAACACTTGACACCGACTCTGCGTAGTATCGCCCCCACGCCGAATTTCCGCATGTGAACAGCGACCTGTCTCTGTTCTATCTTTCCGGCAACGCAGCTGGCTTCCGCCGCCGGAACGATGAGCAAGTCACATTCGCATTCGATCGATATTTCAGAACTACCGTCAAAAATCACCGCGCTTTGTTCGAACTGCGCGCAATGTCCGTGACGACCAGGCTCGCGAAGTCTCCGACCTTTTGCGACGGGTCGGCATGACAGCACAAGATGATTCGAACTGCCACTACTTCACCTGCGTCGATCTCGATACCTTCGACGTCCCATGGGAGGAGGATTTTGGCAGGACGTATCGGATTGATGGCGTGCAACCTGCTCCGCGGGAGTGGCAGCAGGCTTTGGGGGTCTGGGATGGGACGGATCAGGTAGGTGAAGATTGAAAGGCTGCCACGCCATGTGATAGAGTGAAGATGGGGTCAACGGTGGTTAATTGGGGAAAGCGAGTTGATGTATGATGCGCTCGAATCGCACAGCTGACTCCGACTAAACATCGATATGATGCTGCAGAGTCTCCTTGGCGATGCCCAGCGAGGGTTCCAGCAGCTGCTTGAATCGCAGCCTCACTCACTCCTTTCCCCTCACATTCATATTGATACCATTGACAGCGAGACCAGGCGCCATGGATATGGTACTACCCTTGAGCGGCCCGTGTCTTTGTCGTACCTTCCTCACGCGTCCAGTTGCAGGCTTCAGCCGTCGTGCTTTCCTCCTTCACATGTGAGCAGGCTTGGCAACCGTTAGCGCCATAAACACAGGCATAAATCTGACCGGCTTGCTCATAACATAAACGTCGCCACCTTCTTCTCATCTTGTTTGACCACCCACACCACATCACCCACATTCGCCAGTGCCGCGAGGCCCAGCAAGCAAGATGTCGTGGCAAGGGGGTGGACCCCCTCGCAATCCATTCATACGTCCGCAGGACGTCCAACCCACATACGGCAGCAATGCTTTTCATGGCGACTACGTGTCTGAGCTGCTGGAACGACCAAGACCAGCCGTGCCGCGCTCAATTCAGCTGAATGAGCTCGTCGACTTGATCGTTCAGCAGAACGCCGAATCGCCAGACTCCCGCTTCAGCCTTGCCAGTGACGATGGTGGTTTCGGAAAAGTCTTGCTCTCATGCTTTGAGCGGCAGGGTCTCAGCAGTGAATACTACGAGGACCAGCTCGAGCGGAAGCTCTACAAGTTCGATCGCCACACCGAGGGTAGTTTTTCCCTTCAGACAGGTCCTGTGGTCAAGCATGTCCTTGTTGATCCACCATCACGAGACGATGCTATACAGATGAGAGGGAAGAAGAGGTCACCCCCGGCTTTCCTGGGATCCGAGAATGCAAAGCGAGCAAAACACGCAGCCACTGCTGGCGGACGTGGCTCCAAGCCATCTCGCTCGAAATTCGCGGCCGTGAAGTTGGAGAATGAGGATTGACCGGTGATGGGTGAGAGATGCTACAGGCCCGGTTTGCAGAAGTTGTGGATAGCACGGTTGACTCTGTCCGAGCCGTATGAGAAGACCAGTGGACTTGCGGAGCTGAGTTTGCTACACCGGCTGTATTCGACGTCGTCGGCATCGTCGCACCAGGACATTACAGTACACCTTAACCAGCATCGTTGGGCGCATTGTTCAGTCGATCGCTTCGACATTAGAAGGCCAAAAAGGAGAGCGCCAGAAAGGTGGCTTCATGTAAAATGGCAGTGTTCAGCATTACAGCTCTGTACGTAGGGTTCTGTACAACAAAACGTATTTGTCTTTCCGCCTCCTCTCTCCTCCTCCTCCTCCTCCTCCTCCTCCTCCTCCCCCCTCTTCATCCTTCTCAGGTGTCCTCCCCATCTTCTTGTGTCTCGTGAGTGGTTGGTGATAGCTAAACAATTAACCGCGATTCTCCTCGAGGAGAAGCAGCAGCTGTAGCAGCAGCTGTACAATCTTCGATGCCCGGCGGCCCCCCCGGGAAAACCTTCTTCTTACCAACTCCAAAGAGGAAAAAAAAATTTAGCAAGAACCACGTTCCCAACTTTCGCCCCCAAAGAAGACATCCGACGAAAAAAACACCCCTGAAAAATGGCAAAACTCCCCCGGCTGCTATGCAAGAAACAAAAAATTGAAGGGGAGAGATGGGAATCCAAGTCCCATCTCTACCCCGACCTGTCCCAATCGTTCACATCATGTTTTTGCCGTGTTCTTGGCCGCGCTCGCGCTCGGAAGTCGATCGCAGGGAGGAGAAAGCGATCATCGGCCCTCTGAGGAGCCACTCGCATCCACCTTGCCGGCCTCGCGGAGGGCATCCACGAAGTCGTCTTCAGTGCCGAGATCCCAGAAACTCTCGTTGCGCCAGCCGACGAGCTCGAGGATCTCGTCGCGGGAATTGGTGTAGAGGGTGGGCTCGAGGCGGCCGAGGACGGCGACGGCGGCGCGGATGAGGGTGCGGTCGCCTTCGAAGACGAAGATGTCCCAGAGGCGGCACACGTGCTCGAGGGGCATGTTGTAGGCGAAGAGGCAGCGGAACATGGGGTCGAGGAAGTCTTCGGGCCGGAGGGCGGGGCGGAGCGAGGTGAGGTGGTCGTGGAGTTTGGTGAATTTGTATTTGAGGGTTTGGAGGGTCAGGGCGTAGGTGCGCGCCATGGCGGGTTGGTCGTGCACGAGGAAGGCGAGAGGGAGCGGCCGGTTGAGCAGGTTGGCGAGGAGGACGAAGGCTTCGGGCGGCGGGAGCAGGAGGCAGACGATGCCGGCGATGAGGTGCGTGCCGTAGACGTAGCCCACGTCGCTGCGGTACATGGCGTAGGCTTTGAGGACGTTGGAGAGGTTCTGGTGCAGGGGCGCGTTGCGGGTCGAGTACATCTTGGTCTCGGGAAGGGTGTTGGGAACGTCGCGGCGGATGGCGTCCATCCAGGCCGCTTCTTTCGAGGCTGCGCGTTGTTCGGCGGGCATGTCCTTGATCTTCTCTTCGATCGCATGGGCTCGGCTGAGCGCGGCTTCGAACGATGCTGGGATCAGCTCGAGTTCGTTGCCGATCGCTCGCTGCCAGACTTCGCCCCTCGACCGAGGACTGACGCCTCTCCACCAGAGTTCTCTCGTTCGGGGCTCCTGCACCACAGCCTCCCAGTTGGGAAGAACATGTTGGTCCCATATCCGCGCGATACTGTCCTGCATTTCCTCCTTGTTCTCGCGATCCTCCTGCTCTCGCAGCGCCCGCTTCCTTTCCGCCTCAGCTGCGCGTGCCATCATCTGCTGAAACTCCTTCAGATGTTTCTTCTCCTCCTTCTGGCTCTTCGGCGGTAGCCACGAGGGTCTCGTCCGTGATAGAACGGCCTCTTTCTCCTTGCTGATCGGGAGCGGATCAATCATGATATTGCCCTTTTGCAACGGTGGAAGGGTCTTCGGGATGGGCATCGGTATTTCCGTGATGCTCGTTCTCGATCGCCGCAGTGGTTGGACGTCGCCGGCGCGGGGCGGGCTGCTCGACGCGCTACTCATCCCTGATCTCGGGGCGCTGTGTCTCCCCGTCGACAGCCCTTCGGCATACTCTTCCAATTTTTGTGACAGCTGCCTCGCCTCGTCGTTCAAGTCTTCCGTCCAGGACTTGCTACGCTCCTTCCTGTGCATTGGATGACGCGGGAATGAGGGCGTCGTGGCGGAATGTGGCATCATCTGTGGCCTGCCATGTTTGGGCGATCGTGGGGAGTTGTACTGAGTCCGCGGCGGAGGAGCAGAGGGTCGTTTCGCCCCCTTCGGAATGTTCGCGGAGTGCAAGTGGCCATACGGTCGTCGGTGCGGACTAGGCGTCGTCGAGCGCACGCCCGCGGTGGTTGCGGGAGGTGACTTCAAGGTCGCGTAATGACCAGGCAAGGGAGATATCGGCACGTTCTCGAGGATGGCCTCGTCGGGGACATCTTCATCCTCATCGTTGTACTCTGCTTCCAGCTCCTTCACCGTCTTCCTCCCCGGCTGCCAACTAGGTTTCCGTCGTGCGGAGCCCTGAGACTCGAAAGACGCTTTGGGCGTTGTGTTGGTAAGTGTGTGAGGCGATGTAACGAAAGCATTCTGCATGAAGGGTTTGCTGGGACTGGGTGATCGCGAAGATATTCGCTGTGGCGTGCGCATGTACGGCGACGTGGGACTGGACGCCGCGCGCTGTTTCGTTCGTCCATTCGGCAGGTTGAGGCTCTGGTCTCGTAACACATTACAATCGACTCCGTGCAGGCTGGGGTATTTCGGTCTCATGCCATTGGGTAAGGGGCTGAGCTGCGGAGACGTTCCACTTCGCCTCCTGGTGACGTTCCCGGTGTGGAAGGACTTGGGCGGCGGTCGTCGGAGCGTCGGTCGGCTGGCGGGTGGGAGGTTGTTGTCGACGTCCACCACCTCGTTCCCGCCGTCCTCCAAGACGACTTCTTCAAAGTGGGCTTCCTTCGCCGCCAACCCGGGATCGGAAGCACAGATCTCGTCGTCGGAATTCAGACTCGACGAACTCTTGGACGACTTGCTGTACGACAGTTCCGGCGGCGAGCTAGGCACACTCCCGTCGACGCTCTCCATGCTCACGCTGGCCATGGTCACGGTGCCCAGCGGCAGGCTCATGCTCCGGTGTGCGCTCCTCCGTCCACCATGAACCGCCGCACTCTGCGGTAAGGCCGGTGCCAGATGATAGCCCTTCCCCTGCGGCGGAGTCGTGAAATTGGAGTCGGTATGTACAATCCCTGACGCAAGCCACCGCTCCTCCGGACTCAGTTTCGTGTCGCCCGGCTCCCGGAAATGGTCATACTGTGATCCGGCGGTAGCAATACTGTGACCCGGCGAGGGCGGAGGGTGGTCGAGGGGGTCGAGGGGGTCGTCGTCGGTGTTACTGTTGTTGATTTGCGCCTGCGAGAGGCATTGTGGCAGATGCGGAGACTCAGGCTCCGTCCACGGGAGTCGCGCGAGCATGAGCCTGCCGCAGTCAACACCCAGATGGAATCCCTCGATCCTGGTTCGCTTTCCTGCTGGGATTGCTCGGGGCCTGTGGTTGCCCAATCAGGGTGGCGGATCGCAGGTGTCGCGGATCCCTAGCCCCCCCCCAGTGACCAGGCCGAACTGTTCTCGAAGGAGACTGCTGATGATGATGATGATGGTGACGATTTATTATGATTGATCATTACACAAAGGGACGGAGGACAAGGATACCGGGGAAATAATAGTTTCGTTACAATTGCTCTCGCCAAGCGTCATCGACCAGCCATGCGCTGCCGTACCCTTCACACTTTCCAGCGACCGGGACACTCAATCGTGCATCGATGACTATCGAGAGGCTGGGACCGTTCAGCCCTGTCGTTGGCTCCGTTCAGGAGAGAGTGCCGACCGACGCGGCACCGGCGACCGTTGAACCTTTCTAATATAGTAGATCGTTACGCGAGGGGGTTTCTGATGGGGAGAAAAGGGACAGCACGACGGCAGACGTCGAAAACTTGAATTGAGCGCAAGAACGCTGCAGCGGTTTATCGACGATGGTGCATATGGGAGCTCACGATTGGAGCCTCTCTGCGCTATCGAAGGTACCTGCATAATCTACATGTACAGTCGGCGCTGCAGTCCGGACAACGAGACCAAGGCGCCTCGAAATCTGGATCTGCGTGGTCAGCACTCCATGAATCCTTCCACGAACAATGTGATGAGGTATGATATGCGGTGGTCTTCACGGTGGTGTTCACGGTGGTGGTGTTGTCCGACGGAGTCCATGCAGCATGCATCGGAAATGCTCTGCCCAGTGCGTAACCTGTCTGCCAAGCATGCGAGGTCCATCCGTTCATCACGCGAAGGCCTGCGATCGATGTCGTAGCACGTCCCAAGTGCGGTCAAACCCTGGAGTCAGTCTTCCAACCGACCAGGATTCGCATTCGAGACCGCACGGAGTCTTGCTCACGTAAATTGATGCCGCGCGCGGGCTCTCACCCATACTCCACCGCCACCGGGCTCAATCTCCGCTGATGGATGCGCAGCGCAGGCAATCCCAGCTGCCTGTCCAACCAAGCGAGCAGACCCCGATGCTTCGTCTGGCGCCTGCGAAACACGACGGTGAAAGCGGTGCACGCGAGCCTGCGTCATACACTGTTAGCGATCGAGATTCCAACCTGTTGCGAGCGACAAAATAGCAGAGACTTTTGGCGCTTAGGCAGCGTGGTTCCAAAGCAAGATTCCCTGGCGGTTGGAACGACGGCGGCGAGCGCAAGCGTGAAACATGAGCACCGATTGTTCATGCACGCGCGGATCTTTTCTCTCCACGTTCCTCAACCCGTGAAAGAGCCGCCGCGGGGAACGAAAGGAACAAAAGGAACAAAAGGATCTTGGCACACCGCACATCTGTGCGATGCAATCCTCCTGCCCAACAGCACAAGTCACAGATAACGATCCGGCACATTCGTGGACTCACCATCGCGCCTCCGCCTTCTTCACCGAACACTCATACGGCATCACATCCTTACTCGTGCGCTTGCGACGTCTCATCAACGCGCATGCAAGGCGGATCAGATCGTCCACGGCTCCTGGAATTCGCATTAGCATGTGTACTTCCGCTAGTTGCCAGCACAATCCACGAGTCAGAGGGATGGTCGTGCTGTCGTGCTGTCGTGCTATCGTGCTGCGCGGCCAGCGAGGAAAATGCAGCTCCACTGGCCTGCTGCATCTCTGCTGCACGTCAAGCGCAAGCGTGCAGGGGGCGCCAAAAGAGACTGCCGCGCTAATGCTCCTTTCCATTTCAATATTGCCCTATCCGGCTACAAGGCCTGATACGTCTCCGATGCAACATGTACTTACTGATCATCAACTCGTCTGCCGGTTGCTTCGCAGCGGGTAAAGATCTGATGTAGTGGTAGGCCTTGAGAGCCACTTCCGTGAAGCTGTGGTACAGGTTCGAGAAGACCGTGTTCACGCAATTGTACGATGTTGAGAGCAGCATGGCCTGCATTTGCAGCTTCAGAGCACTGCAGTATCTGTTAGCGAAGGCCAGGAAAACCACCATCAGTCGGACTGACTTCAAGGTCTTCCGATGGAAGGTTTGTCCGGGCAGTCTGGAATACTCGACTGTAATGGAGTCCGCAATGTTAGTCTTCCGCCTCCTCTCTATGTCTTTGGACATGTCCAAAGTGCAGATATCGATGGCAGTGCCACAGTACGGGAACATTGTGCCCGCCACCTTGGGAACAGCCCGTCCAGACAGCTCAATGTCGAAACTAGCTCGACTCTTCTCCACCTTGACCTCTACGCCGAACTCGGGCACACCAGCATGCATCACCCGCATAAATTCCTCCGCGACTTGGCGTTCAGTGCTAATCACCATGAAGTCGTCGATTAGGCGAAGCAGGATACTCTTTCCGTCGTTGACGAAGCCGAGAACTTCCTTCTCCATTTCAGCATAGAAGTAGCTGCACAGAATGCTAGACAGAATAGATCCTTGAGGTATGCCCTGCTTCTGGCGATAGAATTTTCGCCCGATCTTGATCAGGTTCGCTTCGACGTGCTCTTGGAGCAACTTCAGAACCGTCTCTCGACGTTCGCATCTTGGGGCAAGACCGTTGACATAGACGGATCTTGTTCGGCCTTCTGCCGTATCGCTAGCCACTTCCCTGTCGAAGTCGAACCCGTCCGCATTGGATGTCGCTTTGGTCAAGAATCTCCACGATGGTTTAGCACCAAAGCCCGGCGTCTCCTTGCTATGCCCACCGAGAAGCTTTGCGCGAGAGTATCTGGAAACCTGGTACTCGTCACAGTCGATGATCCTGCGGGCAAGTGCCATCAAACGCTTCTGAGGTATGGTGTCGAAACATGCCTGAACGTCTACTTTTGCGAAGTACAAGGGCTTCCCGAACAGTCCCTGCTGCTGGAGGGAGTGGCGGTATCTTTGGAGACGAGGGAAGATGTCGTCGGTGGAGAAGAGTGCTGATCCAAGTAATCCTGGACGCCGAGATCTTTCGTGATTCAGAATGCTGAACGTTGGTGTCAGCAAGCTGTTGATGCTCCTACCAAGCACAAGCTTGCCATGCTGGGCCTTCTGCACACGACGTCGGAGGTTGATGATCGGTCTCATACCAGCTTCTTTCGGCAGCAGTCTGACGTGACTAACACCTAAGGCCCTGGTAGTCATTGTCTTGCTGATACCCGCAGTGCTGCACTCCTCCAGCATGGTGGTCTTGAGGGAGTGGAGGGCCGGCTCGGTCATGTCTTTCCAGATATCATGCCGAAAATAGAAGAGCTGATTGCGCATCACATTAGACTCTGTGACGTGGAAATGACCTCGAATTAAAGGCATCAAAAAGGAATCAATCAGGAAGTATAGCAATTCTGCGATGAGCTCCCTGCGTTTGACATGATCGGAGAGACTGAGTGGCTTAGTAGTATCGACGTTGGGCGGTATCAGCCATCGAATTTGGTCCAGTTGCAGGCCTTGTATCGCGTCATGCAGACTGAAGCTCTCATATCGTCGAAGCCGGACAAAGCGGTCGACATTTCTCTGTATGGCCTTGAGGTTCTGGACGCCCACTTCACCATGGCCCCAAAACTCCGTCGGAAACACTCGCCTGACAGCAGCTCTGCAAAATGCGGACACTTCAGCAGCACTCGAAGCAAGATGTATAGAAGCACCACTCGTAAGCTGTGTGGTGGGTGGTTTGGGACAGTAGAAATCGAGCAGCGCAGCATAGGCGCATTTCTGGTGACGTCTCCTCAAGCTCCGAACTAATGCCTCTGCCGCGCCCCGAAGCCTCCGTGGCAGAGACCGTGACGAGATTGCGAGTTGCTGCGCTGTCGCCAAAGACTTTTGCGGCGCTTTCTGCTTCTGACGCAAGATCTCGTGCTCTCGTGTAGTGTAGTCTTTGAACTCGTGTGCAGTGTCGCTGAACTCCACCTCAGAAGTGAAGACATTGTGCAAACCGAACTGAAGCGGAAAAAAATATTTCATGACGAGTTCCGTTTCTTGGTCATTGGAGGTGTCTCGGTACCTGTTGAAGACATGTATCTGGTTGAGGCCGAATTTGACAATGCCTCGAGCGTTGAGACTTGGCCTTGCATGCAGCATCCGATGGCGAACGAATCGAATCTCTGTCAGTCCGCGTCGATGGCGTCGCTCGTTCTTGGCCGCTGATCTCGTACTTGCTGCAGCCTGGTCGTCGGCGCATTGCTCACTGTTGAGGTCTCGGCGAGTGAGGGCTTTGAGGTCGCTCATGGGCACTCCGCTGAGCTGGACGAAATTACTGCTGCCCTCAACTGCTGTAAACACACCACATTCGATCAACAAGTCGCCAATGGTCCTCTCAGCTCCGCGGCCAACGATGTCTGGCAAGGTGTTCCAAGGGTAAGCTTTCAAAGTCTGCACGTTTTCATGGGGTCCGTTAGAGTAGATGCCCGGAATGCCTGGAACGATTTCTGGGCCAGGACCCTGGTCGTGCGCGGTCACATATCGCTGGTAGTTCTGGCACAGGGCATGCTGTGGCCGAAAATGTCCTGGTTGTCGCCGGAACAGAGCCCATACTACGAAGTCCACGATCTATCTGCCATTAGCTCGTGACTGCGGTTCTTGGCGAGAGTGGAAATGATGGAAGATCGGCAGGTTGACAGAAGTTGTGCCTACCTCGGATTGCTTGAAATGGCCTGGTGTCAAGTGGGAGGAATTCTCGGCGTCAGAGAGCTGCTGTGTGAAGAGAGATATGTCTTCATCCATGAAGCTGCTGTCGTCCACCTCGATATGCTTGAAAGCGCCTACAAGGGTGTGGTCAAGTAAGCTCGACACGGCGAACTCAGTACTTGGGGTTGGAGCATCTCGGCCATATTGCTGAAGTCTCCTACGACGTTTCTTTGGCAGTCGGGACGCCAAATACTGCCTTAGCGTTACCACCTGGCTGTAATATTGCTGGAGCAGCTGATGGGTAGGCCGCTCGGGTCTATCGTCGCCGTCCTTCACGCGCTTTCGTGCGCGCTGAGCCTCTCTGCTCGGGCGCTTTCTCTTCATCCTGTACGGTTGCGGAGAACCAGGAATTGAGGATCTGAAATGGGCGACTTGTTGTATGGCGCGGCAGACGCGTTAGACGCGAACTCTACACGCCAAGACCACGACCCCTCAACCTCATCCCGATAAATCCAATGCCGTCTGCATCTCCGATAGGGAAACACAGGCCAGTACATATGCCCCGATGCAGCCGGTCCCCATCGTGACAAGAATTTCCAAGGAGGCAATTCATACTGGTAATAATGCACATTCTCGGCTCGTCTAGCATGCCCTCGCCTGCGATCTGATCTGACGAACATACCTTCAACTTGTTCGCTGGGAACCCAAGTACCCAAACTCCCACACACTGTGAGGCTTGAAGTGATCGTCAGCCTAAGCGACGCTGCCGCAATTCACATGACCGAAGGGGATCATGTACATGTATAAAGATGGCTGTATGCCGTGACTCTCTCTCACTCAAAGGACGCTATGGACTGCCGAATCTCGGTGGCTCAACCCACAGCATGAAGTCCTCATATCAAGCACAAGTAATATTCTTCATCCTCGCATCATCCCGTCCATCTCATGTGAGCCGGCACCCAGTATAGCAGATATCACGACAGGTCTGGCGCATCCCTTCTAACTCTGGAGGCCAGCATGACTTCGGTGTCCATCCCATACTCTCTGATCGGACTGGACAACTCGCCAGAGCAATATCCATACTCTGCCAGTACCCACTTCCAGCACGGTGTGATTCAGCATGGTCTGCGCCTCGCAGTCATCGGCAACATTTTGGATCAGGTGTATCCAAGCATACGTCGTGATCTCCTTCGGTGGTTGGCGTACGTGCACCTTACGCTGCTTGCTGGTCCGACAAGTGCAGGAATCATTCTGAACAAGGCCAACGATGACCTGAACTGGCGCGTTCCTGGGCGTGTGGAGCGCCCTTAACCGCAAAAGGTATTGGCCTCGTGTTGCTTCGAATCTGCAAGGATACGCTGGAATTGACACAGGCTTCATGTCAGTAAGTAACACATTTGAATGCTGCAGAGACTGAGGAACGGCAATAATCATCCTCGCCGCCTTACGCCGTGACCGTGAGGAGAGCGTGAGCCGGTTGGCAACACGAGAAGCGGTCAACTCATGCTTCAGCCGAAACAGACGCCTCGGGCGCTTCCCACGTTGACTAGAGTTCAATGTCCAGCGCGACGGCATAGCTCTTGCCACACGTAACTTGAGTCCAGTGACGAGTAATGCTACTAGCCACCGAATACACCTTCGTCGGACATTTCGGCGCAATCTCGGTGGTATAGCCATTGCTCCACTTAGCTGAAGTTGATAGGATTCAGCTCATATATTCTTTCATGAAATCGTAGCAGAATCGTCTCCTTGAATGTACAGCATTTCGAATGGGTCAAATCACGGCTTTCTCGAAGTCTTCCAAACCGCCGGACTGGTTGAAAAATTCTCTTTGAGCTCGCTCTATTGGACACCATGCCGTCTTTCTGTCTGGAGGCCCAATTCCTGCCCGCAAAACAGCATTTCGTGCTGCAGCGCGTGAACATAGCAATGTCGTCGACCATTCGAGACCCTTTGCGGCTACAGCAATTCATGCTCCTCTGGCCCGTGGCGTCCATCTCCGAATCTGGCTCGCACGGCGTCAACTGCAAGCCGTTTCGCTTTGTGGCAGTCGAATGGTTCTACCGCACGTTTGCTCCTGGCACGACCTGTGCTAGCGTGCAGCACGAACCTGAGGGGCACGGGAGATTGAGCCAGTTTGGTGACCACTACTCACTGCATCCTGAAGCACCTGGACGAATCGCGGTGATGCAGGGCCAGTACTGGCGAAAGATGCCGCCGCATCACATCAGTCATGGCAGCGAATGAGACTGAATCGCTTCACTGGAGATATACCGTTGGAAATCCCGGTCATGTCCGACGGGCATGCCGCTGAAGGTGCTGACGGGCACATCGAGATGAGCTACGATGCTGTGTTGGGTGATCTTGTCACTGGATTCTTACGAGTCTAGAATGAAGGTTTGCCTGATGTCCAGCAAATCTCCACGTCTGGGCTCATGTAGTAACGAAGTTCTGGCTGTCCAGCTGCGCGTGAGGAGCTCAAGATCGCGGGTGGGTCTGGGCCGGGTGCAAGGCGATCTGCTGTGGGAGTGCGATAGGTCCATTCGTCGCCAAGAGCGAGCTACCTGATGAAGTCCTAAGACCCGGTGACAGTGTGTATGTCGGCTTCAGAACAAGATCGGACACAGCAAAATCCCGAGCGACCTAACCCGCGGATATATCATGCCCAGGTGGTTACAGCCGGTGCCGAAAATGCGGGCATTACTAACCCGCCAGGTTTTCGGCAGCCAGTTGGATTTGCCGCTAACGATATGCACCCCACAAGTGGTTCATCTTGTGGCGTAGTGCATATGTTGCTGGAAGATGTCGAAGATTCTAGCTCCTGATCAGTATGAAACAGACAGTGACTGTCTAGGAAGAGGCTGTGACAGCGAAGAACCATAAGGTATATAACCATACCGGCTGATGTAAGTCAGGTCGACATCACCTCACCTGAGCCGTAATCGATGCTCAGAACAACTTTACAACTACTGAGAAAGATTCCGGGAGACACAACATCTCTACATCTCACACGAGCCATGGCGACAGCAAGTTCAATTCGAATTGAGCCAGGTCAATTTCCAGATTACTACCGGGAAGGCATCACTCCGGAATCATCACAAAAGCTGGCTCAACTGCTGCAAGCGAACCACGAAAAGTACCACATCTACTTCAACGCGGACGGCTTCCACAATCACATCGCTCATCAGCTTTTGACCATCTGGGCGTTGAGGGCCTCTCCAGAAGAGATCCAGCGAGGATATGACAGCAACAAGTCCTATCAGCGGCCCACGAAGAGACCTAATCCAGCCACGATCCGAGAGCTCCATGACGTGCAGAAGTTCATGAATCACCTCGGACCTCAGAAACACTACAACGACTTCTTGCGATTTTTCGAAGAAGAAATCGACGAGAAGGGATGGCAGAATGTCCTGAACGAATACGTGTTCAAAGGAGATGAGCGTGCGGATGAAATGTTGGTCCGCATGTTCGCTGGCTTCCTCCATCCCATCATTCATCTCGGCTTCGGCGTCGAATTTTCCCAACCGGCCATCATCGCCGAGGCTCTGGCGCAAGCTGCCACTCACGACAGCTGGATTGGAGATCTGCTCCTCCCGGCGGAGAAAGCATCCAAGGAGAACGGCAGTGGCAAGACGATTGTTGAACTTCTCGACGAGATCCGTGCCGATAAGCGAATTCGAGACAGTCCCAAGTGGTGAGCAAGACCATCCCAGCTCGTCATCATGTTTCCTCATTGACACGTTTCCTGCAGGTCCGACGGCAACAAGATCCGCAGCCTCCTGACCCGCTGTCCCTCGGAAATCATGTCCATCGTCTCCCAAGTCCACCTCACACCTGACCAACTGGCTCAGAAGACGGCCGAAATGACCTCAGCGGCAATCTATTACACCGCCGGCGCCCAGCGTCCCACCAAAGCGATCAAATTCGACTTCTACTTCATGCACAGCGTCAATTGCTCCGTCTTCTTCCCCACCTTTCTCAAACAAGACTGGCTCAGCGAGGCGAATAAAGTCCGATTGCTCGAATGGAAGATCCGGTTCGATCTGGCCATGTACGCGTCTCGAAAGTCGCCGGAGATCCGATTGCAGGATATCAAAGAGTATCAGCCGAAGAAGCCGTCGGGGTGGGATGAGATCATGGATCGCGTGTGTGCGTTCGACGATGATGGGCACGCGAGTAAGTTGATCAGGGCGATGGCGAATGGTGAGAAGGTGTGTAAGCCGTATGAAGGGAAGCCGGGGTTCGTGTTTGAAGGGAGCGATTGGCTGCAGTTGGGCCATATGGTGATTGACTCTGTGGAGATGCCTGGGACGAATTGGGTCAGATCGGCGGGATTCGATGAGGCATGGCAAGAGATCCCCAAGAGGCCGAAATTGTAACTCCGGCATTCTTGCCAGGGGATGTGGTTCTTGTTGGGCGTGGCAGAATCGGATGGCTCGGTCGTTTGCAGCCCTGAAAGCTCTCGTTACGAACGATACGACCCGTTCTCAACAAGGTCTTGATAGACGTCAACTCCTTGAGTCCCAGTATTGTCCCGTGTGGTGATCAGTGCGGTCGAAGCATCGTAGAAGGTTGGCACCCAGCCATGTGTCGGTGGCGAAGTTCCATGCTCGCAGGAGATCCACAAATGCTGCCGTTGACAAGTCCGCCCCGCCTTCCATTGCGCCAACACTGTGGCAGAGGGTAATTCGTGAGGCCGAGGTGGGAGACGGTGGCCAGCCGTCACCGATGCAGAATGCAGACCACAGTTTCAACGCTCACAGCACGTCAAGGCACGACCACGAAACATATCGTTGCACCGATTGACATTCAGGGTATTTTGCTCGCCTGCTTCAGGATCTGCCTCGCATCATCCCGCACCTCTTCGGTGATCCTCGCCGCCGACTTGACCGCTTTCACCAACCCCACCCCGGCGCCAGCGTATGTGGCCAGGCGTGCATTCTTCCCCCAGCCTTCGTCGCCCTTCTTTAGTGCCTCGTCATACAGCCGCTGATTTTCCTCCACACTGAGACCATTCTCGGCGTCGTAAAAGCTCTCGTTGAGCACCCCACGGCCGCCATACCGTTCCGGCCAGTCCCTTGTGCCCCGGAGAGTGTCGTACAGCTTAACGCGCTTCGTGTGCACGCCTCCGTCGCCGGCCTGGAGAACGGCATCACGATAGCCTTTGGCGATGTTTGCCTCTGGTGCGGCCAGATAGCGAGTGCCGAGCGTGACCCCAGAGGCACCGAGCGCGATCGCAGCTGCTGTACCGCGTCCGTCCATGATACCACCGGTCGCTATCAGCACGGGTTTCGTCAGCTGGTGCATTCTGCACAAGTCCGTCACCGCATCGTCCACCTCGGGCAGAAGCGGGAGCAGGCCAGCAGCTTTGTCGAGCCCGTGGCCTCCCGCATCTTGCCCTTGCACCACCAGCACATCTGGATCGCATGTCTTGACCACCTCCACCGCCTCCGCAACCGTCCCGATCTGGATCCAGATCTTTGTCGTGCCATGTGTGACTCTCCTCACTTCCCTCGTCCACTGCTGGAACTGCTCCATTTCACGAGGGGCAAACAGCCAGACGGCAGCGGGCGTGTGCTTCGCCAACAGTGGCAGTGCATCGTTCAGTAATTGTTCACCTGCCCACAATAGGAAGCCCACTCCAATAGGCAAGACATTGTCGACCTCCCTCAATACCTGCGCACGGGCCTTCAACTGTTCTGCTTCCTCCAACATCGTTCCCAGATTTGAAGCATCACTGCCCGCTCCTACAAAGCCCAGTCCACCTGCTCTGGAGATTTCTGTTGCCAAAGGAGCCAAGGCGATCAATCGCATCGGCGCACCACAGACCAGCGGCGCTTTCGTCCACGGATAATCGGCTTTGAGGCGGTCCATTGTGACTGGAATTCATTCACGACCTACGACATTCACATCCTACCCTTCCCGTCCGTCTCCTCTTATACAACGGCAACGAGTGCGACATCGGCACCAGTATGAGCAAGTCGCGTGCGGTTGGTGGTCTCGCTGACGTTAAGCAGAAAGCTTCTCCGCGGCAGTTTTCGGCCTCAGGCAACCACGCGCGGAACCCTGCATCTCGACTCGACTTCACGCAGCACGAAAGCAGTCGCGACTTCCTTTTCCACCTTTCTGAAGTCCACCATTCACTCACCCAGTGTGTGTGCCCCGCAACGGTCGTGTTGCGACACTTAGAAATTATGAACGCGCCAGACAGGTACGTACAGCAACATCACCACATCCAACCCTGTCGCATCATTGTACAGCGCATTGCCCAGCATGACGGACAGGACACAACTCGCCTTCGTGGGTGGTCAGCACCCACATATGGGCTATGATAGCCACGTCAACCGAGTCTCGCAGTCCCATGATCCTCGTTACCGAATTGGAGCAGTGGGCACCAAAATCGACACGTCTGCTAATATCGAAGACAGATATGAGTCGTTCATCCTCGACGAGGGCCAGAAGAAGGTCGAGGTGGATCCAGAGACCCGTACGTGTGCACATTCCCATCATTTCGAGAATGCTGCTCACCCCTCGATCAGGCGTGCCCAACGCGGCCATGTTCACCTTCAACAAGGAGGACCACACTCTCGCCAACCTGCTCCGCGCGAAGCTTGCCAAGTCCGAGCACGTCCTCTTCGCCGGATACCAAGTCCCCCATCCTCTCTTCGCCACCTTCAAGCTCCGCGTCCAGACCGACGGCGAAGTCACCCCCAAAGACGCCGTGGTCAACGCCTGCAAGGAAGTCGTCAAAGAGCTGGGCCAGCTGGATCAAGAGTTCACCAAGGAGTTCGAGCTCAAGAAGATCGCCGGCACCGGTCCTGGTGACGCCTACTGAGAAGCGATCGAGAGGAGTTTGGGTGTTCGTAGCATAGCGATGGCGTTCGGGAGGCATATATGAACGAGACAAGAAGAAACAGGCTCGTGGCGTTTTCGGGCGATGTGCTATTGGAGATACCCACGAGCGTGTCGAAAGCGACAGGTCTGCGCTTCATCCAGGTGCTCTTCTCTTACAAGAACGAGCCCATTCACCAGCCAGTCAAATGAATCTTTCAAAAAGAACGAATCCCCTGTCGTTTACGTTTCCTTCTATCGCAGACTTTCTAGAAGCGGAGGTCTATAATCGGCCCCATCGGCCATGTAAACCCCACAACGAAAGCAGCCCTATGATCAACACAAACACAACATTTCATCTCAGTCTAATCAATCTATCACGGCCTCAACTCCCACATCAGCTCACAATCAATCAATCAGCATACGGATCCCCCTCGCCCTCATCCTCAATCTCCACGCCCCGCCTCCGCAACAACTCTCGCAACGCCCCACCATCATCGCCATCATCATCATCATCGTCCGCATCCCGCGCCCCAAATCCCTCCGCCCGTCGATCGTGGAAACCCTCATCCTCCTCCTCCTCATCCTCGTCGTCGTCGTGATACAAGTATTCCTCATCGTTGAGGTTCGCTTGGACTTCGCCGGGTCCTGCGCTTTCGTCCTCATGCTCGTGGCGGACGCGCTTGGGTTCGGGCTGTTCGTCGTCGGCTGGGGCTTCGTCCTCGCGGGGTCGGAGGGTGCCGGCGAGAGGAGCAGGACGGGAGATGGGGGAGGGAGGGAGGGCGAGGCTGGGTGATGCGCGTGGTGCGAGACCGGGGAGGAAGGGGGGCTGGGGAAGGGTTGTTGGGGTCGATGGTGGTGGATGGGAGCGTTGTGACGCAGCAGGGGTGGGAGGCACGTCGGGCTCGTCCTCGTCGTCTTCTCCGAAGAGGTCATCGTCAGGGCCCAATACCTCGCTTTCGGGGATCTGGGTCCCGTCGAGCTCGCGCTCGGTCAGTGGGTTGGGATCGTGGATACCAGTCTCTTGTTCCTCTTGGTCCAAGGGATCTGGTCGTGCGATTGCGTCCAAGATTGTGGTGACCACTTCCTCGTCCCTGGCACCTCGAGGATCGGGCGTGGGGATTCGGTTGCCGGACAGCACGTCCAGGAGTTCGGGACGGATGCGTGCCGTGGGCGGAGTTGTAGGAGCGCCTGGAGGGGTGTGTCCAAGGGGCCCAGCATCTGTCGGCGGAGGTACAATTGGAGGAGCGACAGGTGCGGCAGCGGCGGCAGCAGTGGCCTCATGTCTGTGAATATGCTGAGCGAGATCCATGGCCACAGGAGCAAGTGGGTAATCTGTGGAAGCAGCGACAGTTGAGTCAAATCTAGGTGGAGAAACGTCCAGTCTGGGGCCAAGACCGGGCACAGCGGTATTTGGTGGTGGCGAAGGAGGTCCCTGTGAGATTCCAGTAAGATCCAGCGAGATGTCTCCTGCAGAAGGCCCACCAAGCATCGGGGGACTTCCAGTAGAGTGTTCCGCTTGAGCGCTGTTTGTCACCTCTCGCCGGCGCTGCTCGCGTTGCTGCTCGTCTGTCCCATGTCGTTCGATGAAATCGGAAAGGCTCATTTGGGCACTCTCCATTGCACTCATGTCACGCCCGTCAGAAGCAGGGTCGAGACGACTCTGGACAGAGACTGAGGACCGGGAGACAGCATCTGTCGTGATGGAAGCAGCTTCTGGAGACGATCCTGGCATGTCGTCTTCTTTGTCGCCATTGTCGACCGGAGGTCTCTCTGACGGCGAATCATCGCGAGACTTGTTGGCAGTGTTGTCACTATTCAGAGCGAAGGTAGCGTCACCCTGAACTTCAGACTCGTGGAAAGCCCGAGGTGCTGTGGCGAGGCCATACCGATTGAGGATGACTTCGGTCCGATCTTGAAGGGCCAGGGAGATATCAGCTCCAAGGTCACGAATCCGCTGCTCCAAAGCACCAATCGACGGGACGTCACCACCAATACGCGCTAAAACTTCTAAGTCTTCTTCCACTCGTAGACGATCGATGTGGAAGTTCAGAGTACCAATATCGGGAAACGCCACAGTACTCTCGAAGGAGCGCCCTGCAGGCATGTTCGCACCATGATCGACCACACCATAGCATTTGAGAAAGCTTTCGATGGTATGGCTGTCCAGGAGACCATACAAAGCCAGATTGACGAGACTGACACCGTCCCTGAGGAAGACCGGACCGTTGCGAACCCGAGTTTGCGGTTCACCGCTGACAACGCCAAGTCCCAGAGCGATGGCCCATGCATTGAAAATGACATGAAGTCCGCATTCCCACGCACTGTTTTGCACCATTCGGTTCGTGCGCTTGTTGAAGGTCTTGGGGATGGCTACATTTCGATCGTGTCGATTCCAGCCCAGCTGTTCCAGGTACTTCTTGATCTGTGAGATACTTTGGTTGAACTCGGGAGCAACAGTATGTCCTCTCGCGGCCGCGCTATCGTAATGGTAGACGGCATAGTCTTGGCCGTTCTTCCGTTCGATGGCGAACAGCGAGTGGTGTCCACGCTCGTGCTGCATGGTCGAGTAAGGTATCAAAGCTGGATTGCCAGCCCTGGCAACCTGTTGCGAGACCAAGTCCTGCTGTGGAGCCAGTCCATCGTATGGGAATTCGGGTATGCTTAGAGCAGTAATCCCGCTTGGCGGCAATAGAGCGAATTGCACACCATTCTCGAGTCGAGAGATGGCTTCAGTGACGGCAGCCACTGCCCGATGTATTATCTCATCTTCGATTTGCTGGCCAAAATACACAGGATACTCCAATGCGGGGAGCCCAGTGGTGTTTTTGTCCTTCAAATCCCGCAGCCGCAGAGCATATCCGGCGCAATGAGATGAGCCAGAGACGTCACGTCGCCGCGACTCAGAGTTCGCAGCGTCGCTAGTGGACTTCTTGCTGCTGGAACTGTCATCCTCATCCTTGACGCTGTTCCTGGAGCGTTGTACACCCTGTTTCGTTGCATTCTGAATGGTCGCTTGCACGGTCGGCACAGATGGTCCCGCATCAGATCCGGCCGTAGGAGACAACCCAGCTGCATCACTTGGAAGCGGCTCTTGAAAACCTGCAGCTGTTGAGGAGTCTGCAATTCGCCCTTCACCGGTCTCTTGAGAATTTGCAACGCCTCCAGCAGATCCGTCCGGAGAATGCAAAGGAGGGACTTGATTATGCTGCTCTATCGGCGAGACTTTCTTGGAGACTGGAGAAACGAATAGACTGCCTGAACCAGGAGGAGATCTTCCGCTGGCTGATGCTGGGACGGGTCCAGTACCCGATAAAGAAAGGGCACTCACAGAAGTGCGTAAGGTGTTGATCGGAGTTATCCCACGGGGTGGTTGTTGGTTCACTGAAGTTGAATGTGGCGCGGTCTGAGTGGTGGACTCCTCTGGCTCTCGATCTTCGGCTGCTTTTTTTGCTTCGCTAATCGCTGATGGTTCTTCTGGCGGAGCAACATTTGGACAAGAGACCGCGACAGCTGACTGGTTGTCACCTGCTGCTTCTGGCGCTTCATGGGCAGTGGGCTTCAGTTCTTGTAGAGCGGCGGACTGAGAGACAGAACTGAATCCAATCTGGTCGCCATTGTCAATCTGCTGCGCTTCAGCCAGGTCGGCAATACTCTCTGTTTTTGCTGCGGACTGCTGCTCAGAATCTTCTCTGGCCACTTCAATCACATCTACATTTCCCCTTTCCTTTCCCCTTCCCTTTCTACCACCTCTCTTTCCTCGCTTCGTAGCAGCAGCTTTTCTAATGCTTCCTTTCTTGGCCGTGACCTTCTTCTTGCGACTAGTCTTCGGTGGCTCGCTGGCTGGCGAGGCATTCTCAGCTTCATCTTGAGCTTCCTCCTCAGCCTTCGCAGCAGCTCTGTTTCGGATATTCTCTGCAGTATCTACCTCCTTGATCTCCTGCTGCTTGTGCTGGATGATTTTTTCTGGGTTCTCAGAGGCAACGACAGGCGAAATCTCGCCATCGCCAGGCTTTTGGTACTGCTTCCTCGTGCGGACCATGTTTGCCGGTTAGTCGTATTTCGATGGACAAGCCGCCAGCCGACATGGCTCACAGACGCGCTTGAAGTCATTCGGGGGACTGCTCGCAAACGATATTTGATTCTTTGTGTCTGCCATGGCCGGATCCGGGCTGGATCGCACAGTGCCATTCTTCGTTGCTTTCGGCTATGGCTTGAGCAGCGAGCTCTGAAACAGCGTCCTTTGCTCCGGCCAAGTCGCCAATGCGCGCGAGTATAATGCGTCAGTAGACGAGTTCAGCCAAGCTCGTCGCTTATCCGCGCAAAGGAATGTAGACTGATAATGCAGCTGTTGCTGGAATGCACCCAAGCCTTGGCAAGGCCTTCTTTCCTGGATCCTTAGCTTCATTGCCACTCATACCACAGCATTGCAATGCCCATGGCGATGAGTGGCACCGCAAGGTACTTGGCAGCGATCCCCAATCCTTTCCACAACAGTTCTGTTCTGTGGTTTGCAGACTTTTCCTGTTGAGCGGCAACTTCATTCAGCCTGGGAAAAGGCTCATCGGGCACTTCCTTGCCGAGGAACTTGCAAAGCGGCGCCCATCCCTGATCAATGGTCATATCGAGCAAGCGGCCGGGGCTCTTCTCGCAGGCTTTGCGAATATCGTCGTAATGTCTCTTGTGCACATCTTCGACATTGGCCAAGAGCTCGCCACGAGTCTTCGCGCCGAAGTAACCCAAGAGGATCTTCTGACACATGGTCGCGCTGTAGGTGCCGATGAGCGGCTCGAGCCATACAACAACATAAGTGCCAAAGTGGAAGACTCCGTGCGTGATGACCGCGACTTTGAAGGACTTGTACCAGCTTTCGTAGTCGCGATTGACCAGGACCACTTTGGCCTGGGGATAGGCGTCCATCAACTCCCGCCATAGGAAGCAGGCGGGCATGTCGGTCACACCCGCATAGCTTCCCAGGCCTTCATCGAACTCCTTCGCACCGTACACCTCGCCTTTGCCTTCGTATTTCGCTTCCACGCAGTTGAGCCAGAACTTGCCTGGAGGGCTGTAGAAAATCGTGAGTGGCTGACAGAAGGGACTGAAGGACCGGAGGACCGCTTACGTGTTCTGCATCAGCAAGTAGCCATGGTAGACCGGTGCCCCCAGGAGTTGTTGCAGCGCTGTACACATGGTAAGAGTCCCAGTCCTGGGCAGACTGAGTACGAGAACCTGCATCGGTACCGTTCGTTTCGAGATTTCTGCCATGTTTGGGTAGAGTGAGAGTCGAGCTGGCTGTGTGTCACGTAGGCGCTATGAGATTGGGGCAAGCAGAGTGAGTGGCATACCTACCTTTATATGCGCCTCGAACGTGGCGGTACAGTGAACTCGTGAAGGATCAGCAGCGGAATGCCCAGCCTGGATTTATATGCAGGAATAAGCGCCATAGCAGGACAAGAGGACAGGACCAGATCGCCCCACAAGTGAGCGAGGGCTACTGGCCAAGGCTCTGGAGTCCGAACGGCCCGAGCTGCTCACTATAACGCCTCACTGAGGTACTCGAAAGTCAAAACTATGAAGAAGTGACTGCGAAACGCTGAAAGGACATACAGTCGAACATGTAGCACACGGGCTGAAGGCCGTGTCACTGTCGCCCACGACTCGAGTCATCACAGCACCAGTCAGCTAGGCTGAGTCCGATGCGACGTGGCTATTGGACGATACCATTTCTTCTGTACACACATATGCTGCTGCAACCCCGACCCGTATAGCATTGAGGGCGGCACAGCAATATCTTGCTGGATATGGACTCTCCAACCTTCAGCATGACCGCTCTCACCTTCGTCCATTCGACCCAGCCCTGCTGCCTAAGCACCATATCCACAGCGTTATGCTCCTTCACTACAGACCTCATCGGCATGTATGCCATGACATCTTTCTCTGCAGACATGATATCTCAGCCCAAGAATTACGCATCCCGAACGCGGACATCACCGCGATCTTCTTGACTTTGGTATTCTCCATGACAGCGAGTCTTTCTCAGACAATCACGAAGAATGGTGCCGCGGTGGGCGTTCCCAAATGGTAGCTCGCTGGTCCGGGGCATTGCCAGCGCGATGATGAACACTGCGTCGCAGGCGTATCGAGGAAGCTGGGTTTCGAGGTAGAGTTGTGACTGTGTGGCGATGTCTGATGGTGGAAGCAGCTCAAATCCGGCCTCGGGCACTGAGGATGAGGATTTGAGTGAGAGCATTTGCTGGGACCGGGAGGGAGTCGGCATGATAATCCAATCACCAGGGCGAGTGTGATGAAAGTCCTGATCCAAAGCGTGGAAGGCGAAGGGAGGGCACAGTGGTCGTGGCGAATTGAATGGCCATACCGTGGTCCTTGCCTCTTGTGCCGCAAGATCTGTGTCTGCTCGGTTGTGGTCCACTACTGCTGTGCATCATGCCCGCATTGCCTGCACTGTACCCTTCTCGATCTGCCCAATGATGCCCCCTCCTGACAGTGTCCATGTCTCGCTGACTAGCCCATTGGTAATTGTGCTTCTCATCATGCCTGACTGAGCATAGTACTCCATCACACCACGAGCCTCCTCCTTGGTTAACCCATGCAACCTCTGCACGCCCACCGTCTCCATGGCGTCTTGCACCCACTTATCCTGCGCGATATACGGATCCCAGGGCGCCGGTTTCCGCTTCTCTTGAATAGACTCGTTGCGCTTGATGCTGTGGTGCAGGGTATGGGCACTTGCTCGATTGGATTCAGATACTGCAGCGAGGATCATGCCGCCGTTCGGCAGTGGTGTCTTGCCGGAGAGCAGATCGATGAAATGCTTCACCAGCGTGAGCTCGTGAGCATGGATTGGCTGGACATCCGGATTGAGATACGCAGATAGACGCGATACGTGGTCAAAGCCATCGAGGCTGAAGAGGACTGGTGGAACTCTACCTCCCGAGACGAAGAGCTCGGCCCAGAGAGCTTGCCAGAGAGGCCACGCAATGTCTGGGTCTCGTGCACCAAGCTCAGCGAGTCGAAGCAGAGTGCAATTGGCAGGGATAGGGATTGGCAAGCTGTGTTGCGTTGTCACTCTCAGGCGACCCAGGACATCTCGGTTGGCGTTTGCAGTGTTTTCCAACAGCTTCGCCGTGTAATGTGGTTGGACATACATAACTCCCTCATTCGTCTCGAGGGGTTCGTAGGATGTGTGCGCATTCGTCAGGTCCTTGGCTTCCGGTATGTGGACAACTATCCAGTTTCGTAACGAGGCCATTGCCAAAGCTTGGAGCTGCAGCACGCTCTTGCCGCTTCCACGCTCGCCACAAACCACTTTACGGACTGTTCGCCCAGGAGACCCCTCCGCTACCCATTCTATATCACCAGCTACATCAATCGTTTCTTTCCGGATCAAGGTCGCAGGACGTCGGAACAAACTCCATCCTTGGGTGGGCTTGAATGCTTCCAATGCTCGCAAAACTTCTACAGTGGGATTTTGCAGGCCTAACACGCTTCCTTGAGACTTCTGCAGGACTTCGCTGCTGATATTTCCAGAAGTAAGATCAGGAAGACCTCGTATTTCGAGGGCATTGGTGTTGCTCAGTACGACCCGTTTCCGTAACGACCTCCGTTCGCCAACCGCGGGAGGCCTTGTTGTCGGTGCGCGCACATTCTTGGCCAGGCGCAGAGTCCGCCCAGCTCGTGATCCTGAGTTCGCGACTACGTTCTTCTTCTTCTGGAGGGGTGGTGCGGATCGAGGCGCCGAAGTGGAGATGGTGGCACGTTGCGTGACATTGAAGGGGGCTGAGTGTTCGATGGAGTTGAGCGAGTGCTTCAGGCAGCGTAGACACATCGGAGACGGCATTGGAGATTGCATGGTGATGCGTTGGGTGTGTTGACTACAAGTGGGCGTGTTAATCCGCGAGGTCGACCGCGGAGCTCGGTAGTGCCAAGACTGTCGAGGTCAAGTCGTGATGTCTTCAAAATTTGACGAGGGCGTTTGACCATGCGGGTACAGGGCCCAATTGACCGTGTACATGTCCTTCTCAACATGCTCGACCGCTCACATTGCTGTCCTGAAGATTTCCACTACATGCGAATCACTACTCACCCTTCTGTCAGATTCGCTCCAACTTGACGCTGTACGTCGAGCATGATGTGGATTACAGGAAGGCTTATCATGTCTTTGTCCACTGGTCTTGCTCTCCTTGGTTTAAGAATGGCACAAAGAACTGGACGATGTTCCATTGTTCCATTCAAGGTCATCTGGTATTTCACAAGGTCCATTCCTCTAACATCGTTTCTCACGTCTAATTCGTGCCTCAGCATTGGAAGCAAGGTAGAATCATTTCCCCCACCATGCACTCCCGTTTCGAATTTCTCAAGACCGGGCTGGTCCCGACTAACAACCCTCCAGAAAACGACTGTGCGGTTTGCACGGAGCAGTACGCAGATCCCGTCAAGGTCGAAGGCTGCGGCCATGTTTTCTGTAAGTTCAATCCCCAGCTTCGAAGATTGGAGATCCGCTGCTAACATTATCCAGGTCGAAAGTGTATCTGTCAATGGCTTTCGATGAAGTCCAAGAACACGTGTCCAAGCTGCAGGAAGGTCCTCTTCGCTCTTGATGATACTGACTGCTCGCCGGTCACAAGAAGCCGAGAGCAGGCGGCGACTATGAACGCAGCATTGCTGAATTCAGGCCTACTGGCGGGCGACTTCCAGGTCTTCAACGAGCACATCAGCTGGACTGTGTCTGATATACAGCGAGCGACCGCGGCTGCAAACTTTTGGCTAGGTGAGCACCATCATCACAATGCAGCAGGACCTGTCATTATCGAGAGTCAGCGACTTGGCCACCACATGATCGCAATGGGAAACCTGCTCGCAGGGTTACACGCAAGCAGGGCAACGTGTGTACGGTCGGAATCAGCTCCGCGATTGGTGTTTCGTTCTGCGTGCCTTGTACAACGTCCTCGATACAAGGGACGGCACGAGGATGGACGCATTGGTGATGGTGCACCACTTGAGATCGGAGATCCAGGTAAGTTTGGCACACCACGGGCTTTCCGTACCACTTTTCTTCGAAGATCCACGAATCGAGCTACTGGCGGGAGACCTAGACCTGCTCTTGCAGTATCTGTGTAAGACTGCGGTCGACGACTTCCATCGTAGCGAGCAGCGTAGAGCGTTTCGTCATGGGAGGTCCTGGATTGGTAAGATTGGTATTCGGGTCCAACAGTACTGGAGCCAAAGTTAAGCTCCTGTAGTGGTCTACAGCGCGCCCCTGTGGAGCTTGCACGCTGGGTGTAACTCCCCGTAGTCAAATCAGGTACTTATCTTCAGTATTTCTCGCTTCTCTGTACCCTCGCCCACAACCAGGGGCAGTCTTCTTCACGTGCTGTTTACCTCATCCAAGCACCAAGCGAGGACTTCAGGGCTATCTTTGACAGGTGTCTAGCGACTGGGGGCAAGCTGGCCATGTAAGTGGAGCAACAGATCCCGAACGAGATGCCACCCGAGCTTCACAAAGCCGGACTGCGATACAGGCTGCTGTCAGGAGATGTTTGAGTGAAACTGTAGGAGGTAGAGGATCATGGCTGCTGAGCTTCATGCCCTCTCAAGACCAATAGTGCATCGGTGAGCTTCTCATTCTAACTCTCTGCTGGTGTATCACACAGGTCGAAGAGATGACACCCGGTCATGTCCCTGCAGCTTTGTGGCTTATTAGGACATCACGAGAGCAAGCTCTTCGTTTGCTTGGTAGGCGTTGCATCTCGCAACCTGATAGGGTCCTGATGCGTGGTAGCATTGCTCGCCATTGGCAGCGAGCAGCGGAAGGCGGCGGCACGGCTGGCTGGAGTTGGAATGGATTGCGGACGTCGTAGTCTGAACAAAACCTTCACCTCACAACAAGGTGACCTGAGGTTGATTCCAGATCGGGGCGTGGGTTCCAGAGCGAGCTGTCTCTGCTGCATCGACAGACTCAAGATGCGCCGGGATGGCGGAGACAGGGTGGCATGTCGGTCGCCGTGACCGTGACCATGATGTCAAGCAATATACCGTAGCACGCGGTCCTTTGTGCCTCCGCCGTGCACCACACAGAATGTGCAAGCTGGCGCCGCGAGCATGTCGGTGTAATCAAGGGCCAGGTGGAAGCTGGAGATAGCGATGGCCCCACAGTCGTGGGATGTGCCAATCAAATGGGGTGCAGGGAAGTTCCCCGCAATACACCAGAGTTACTTGGAGCAGCCGCGACGCACGCTAAAATAAAGAAAGCATCGCGGGGAGTTGTGCGTGCCCGTTGCCATTCGATGCTACTTGTACTTGTTCCTCCACGCTGCCACAATATCTCTCCTCCCACCATTCCTCACCGCACGCCCGCTGTTCACCGCCCCATCTGCACCGCCGAATTGGCCCGCACCGAAACCGCTTTCACGACCGCTGGTGAGGACTTGTCCTGCAGACTGCGAGTGACGTAAATCATCGTCCCCACGCCAGCTCCTGACGATCTGCGAGCCTGTGTTTCGACCGGCTGACGAACACACTCCTGCCGTCGTACGAGCAACTGGCAAACCAGGCGACAAGGTCACACCAGCATCGCGAACATCTAGCAGGACTGTCGCTGGCTCCGTGCCACCCAGTCCAAACACTACCATCATATCGGGCACCGACACAACCTTGATACACCGCCGAGTCACCGCCAGCTCGACCCGCACAATGACTGACGACAACACGTCTTCCTCGGCTCCACGCTCCGCCCGCCGCTCGTCCTTCGCGGGCGAAACGCTCGCGAATCTATTTGGCTCCGGCCATCGAGGCAGCATGTCCAGGACGAGCAGTGACGCCAACACGAATGGCAACGGCCCACAGCCTACCCAGACCTACCCGGGCCCGATCACCCACGCAGCCGCCTCCGCACAGAGGCGGCGTCTGTCCATCAGCACGCTGGGTCTGTCCGGATCGCCCAACTCGTCTCCCTTCGGATCGTACAGCAACCGGCGTGACAGCTACGGCACCGCTGGCAGCGACAGCATCGACGAATCTGCGATCGAAGACGAGCCGGGTCCGAGCGGACCGACTCCGCAGACGCCATTCGCAAGACGCATGTCCTTTGGAGCGAAGGCATTGCGAGATGTGAGGACGGGAGGGACCACTAGTCCCGCTCAGAATGGTACTAGTAAGCCTGGCTCTACTACTGCCGCCGAGAACAATGCACCTTCCGTAGGCAAAGCACACAACGGGACGATCTCGAACCGAGATTCCAAGGCTCGAGGTTTGTCTGAGATGCACCGTTGTTCATACCCATTGTCACACCACAACCACGTCAACCCACCGCACGTACCAAGTCGCATGCTGACACACGGTGATTCTGTAGGTTCCGAAGGATTCAATTGGTCCGACAACTTCCGTACGCGTGCCGAGCGGACCTCCATCGCGGGGGGCTCTTCCGGCTTCGTTGGCTTTGGCCAGAATGGGGTCGGAAACTCACCACCAGCTCGTCACGACCGGAGCAAGAGCGTCGCGGTCATGGAGCCGCCGGCACGAGAGATGCCCAAGCCAAAAGAGCAGGTCCGACCAGACCACTTCCAAGAGAGAATTTTGAAGGGTGACTTTTACATGGACTAGGCGGGGACAGAAAAGGAACAAATCTGGCGTGATGCCACTTGACCAAGGTGCACGTGTGGACGGAAGCTCTGACTGTGAAGATATGAAGAATGGCAATTTACTTGGAACGGTCTCCCGGGGTGGCAGCATCGCAGGAACGGACAAGCGACAACTTCGGGTTGGCCAACAAAAACGCGAAAAAAAGCAATCATGGTCGGCGCCACGACAGTGTGGGCCTGTAACGAATTAACGAAACCAGCAAATTATACTCGCATCATCAGCAATGGAAGTCGTACGAATCGACCATTGGTCACGGTCGCTGGAGAGTGGAGGGTGTACGAGAGCGAAAGGCTTCTCTTGGCAATGGCTGGCAACGCGGAAACGGTCCCACAAGGTGTATGAGTATCAAATTGTGAACCTCATAGGCTTTACGCCTCCAATGCAATGCATTGCACTGCGTGTGAACTCTCAATTTCGTGATACAGGATATCAACGTCAACGCACAGAAGTTCGAGTCATCGTATTCGTCATCATTCACCTCATCCCTCGCCCGAGACAGATGACAACCTGACCAGAGCAGGAGAAGAAAGCACACAAGTCCAGCTTCATCATCTCTAGAACGCCATCCCCGCCGTGCCCAGAATGGTGGAATACCAGAACGCATTCCACCTCCTCCTCCCCCCGGGCCAATCCTCCATCTGATCCCTGCCCTTCCACGTCAACCTCTGCATCGCGCCGATAAAGCTCAACAGCACGATGATCTCTTCGTTCTCATCGTTGGGCGGCGCGTGCCATTCCAATACGGCCTGGTGCCTCTCGCGCGGCGTCAGCGTGAACGTCGCGATCGGCGTGTTGTAGACCTCCTCCGTCAGACGGTATCCGCCGACGACGGGCTCCGGGCGACGACGACGACCGGGCCGGACGTCTCCGAACGTGGTCCAGATGACTTTCCGCGCGGGTGCCGATGACGAGGCGGGGAGGGTGAAGGAGTAGGACGCCGGGTGGGGATGGCCGACGCGCGCGCGGACTTGGAGTAGTTCCGAAGGTGCAGCTTTGTCGGGGGACATGGAGCTGTGGATCTGGAAGTTGTTGTGGGTGGCGGGGAAACAGAGGCTGCCGACGCGATGGGAGTCTCTGTTGTAGAGACTGATGTATGAGGGTTTGGAACGGTGGAGGTCGGCGGTCATGCTGTACTCTACACCATCCGACGAGCGGATTCGAGGTTTTGATGCCGGGCCGTTGTAGAAATAGTAGTTGGGGAATGCCTGGTTCGAGGGAGCCTTCGCAGCCGAGGCTCGATCGTAGTAATTGGGTGGGAGGGCGGCCGCGCTGTAGAACAAGGCAGCTTCTGATGGCCATTCATTCGAAGCTGGGGGCTGTTGCGGAGCCATTGTTGAAGGCTTGTGATTTGGCGCTATTCGCAGACAGGCGGAGGGGTTGTTGTATGTATAGGTCTCGAGCTCCTTGGCATCAATTCTAGTTACGTCACGCTAGAGGCTTGGTTCTTGGTGTGACCGAATATCGTACTTCAGAGTGCTGTGGCGATGCATGCGCCAAGTCAAGCTGTATCTTGTTATTCGACGCATAGATCCAGCTGCAAGCCGGTTAGCCGTCAGCTGGAGTACGCACTGCATGCCAGATCGGATAGGGAAGCTGGAGAACGCGCTCTCCTCACCCGGATGGAGGTCGTTTGGGAACAGTCCTGATACTACTGCTTGAGCCTGAGCAGCGCGTAAGTCTGGCACTGTATACCGGGTCTTGCCCTGTTGCATTCATGGGATGGGACAGGCGGTCGCCGCTCTGGGGTTCCGCGTGATCATGTTTACGGCTTCCGAGACAGCACATTCATGCTTGGTCGTCGAGCAAGAGCTCGTGTTGTTCCTAAAGCGCTGTTACGGTGAGAACAGCCATGTTCTTCCTCTTCGTTCACTTGTAACATCAGTACTACGACACGTTCTGCACAGCCGAAGAGCATGGAGTTGTCCGATGTTTGGACACAGTCATCACCCATGGCGGCCACTACAGCATCTTGACGCCGCTCTCTCTGCACATCTTACAGGACAGCATCTCGCTGCGCAAGGCTGCGATCATATAGCCGTTTTGTCTTGCCCGGGTCTACATGTCTTGAGCTTGTGTGTAGGCATCCATTCTTGGTTTCTGAGGTAACTCTGGGAAGATCGGGTTGTGGGCCAGCATCGCCTTTATTGTCGCAAACCCATGATCTTACCCAGCGGCGGAGTATGTTCCTTGAGTCCAGAAGACAGCATACACGAGGAGATGACAGATGTCAGCGACCTTGGCAGTCTGTTGGGAAAGGAGAAGTGCTGTCGCACAAACACTAGCGATGCTTAGCGTGAACTCAATCTGGAGATCCCGACGCGGTCTGTGAACGGAGTTGACAACCTTGCGCGCCTGGCTTCGCATACCCAGCGACAACACTCACATCCCACCACCCCGAGCAATGGACAACGCGAGCCCGGTGGAAGGCCCCGATACCTTCAGCCGGGTTCTGCCCCTTCCCTTCCGTCTTCAGTTCGAACTCGTACTCGGTTTCTGGCTCTGGGCCCTCAACCTTCATGGCTTTCATCTCCTGAACATCGACATTTTCACGTTGATACACTACCCGACGCGGCCGACGCACGATGAACCGCCTTTGCACGTTTCGACCTACAGACTCGCCATGGTGCTGTCGGGAATGTGGATGATGGCCATCACTCTGTTTTGGACGGTCACTCGCGGCACGGCAGATCTGGTCATTGCTTACGATTGGATCCCGAATCTCTTGTTCCTCGCGATGCTCGTGGTCCTGTTCGCCCCGCGTCTCCAATGGACTCGCACTGTGTTCGGGAGTTCCAGCTCCCATGGTGTGCACCGATTCCTGTACGGCCTCCTACGATGTGCTCCGGGTGGCATCGCGAAGCCCAAAGGGGAGAAGTTTGGAGATGTTCTGCTGGCGGACGCTCTGACCTCATATTCGAAACCTATCTCTGAGATCTTGGTCACGATGTGCATGTTCTTGAAAGGATTGCATACCACCAATAAACCGGATCGAGCATGTGGGCACGAATTCATCGTCCCGCTCGCAATTGCATGGCCGTTTGTCATTCGACTGAGGCAGTGCATCAAGGAAGGGCAGTGGGCGAACGCAGCGAAGTATGCAACCGCGTTCCCGGTCATCGTGCTGAGCTCAGTGGTGGGGAAGGATCCCACGTGGAAGACGATATGGTATGGCACATGAATCATAATGTGTCTCTTTGGCATGTACTGATATGATATTAGGCGTCTCGCGGCTCTCGTCAACTCTCTGTACAGTTTCTGGTGGGATGTGTCTATGGACTGGGACTTGACCCTTCTCTCACGGTATCGGCATCGATCCCCGTTCGGACTTCGCCAGCAACGCGTCTTCCCACTTCCCCTCGTCTACTACATGGTGGTCGGTTTCGACCTCGTGCTCCGCTTCGCTTGGTCCTGGAAATTGTCACTCGCGGTGGTGTACCTGGACGGAATAGAAGGAGGCGTTTTCCTCTTGGAGATCGTCGAAATCATGCGTCGATGGGTCTGGGTCTACTTCCGGGTAGAAACAGAATGGGTACGATCGGCACCACAAGCCAGCATAGCGTTGTGAATGCGGCACTCGGGAAGCTAGTGGGCGCTCATCTGACGCACATGCCTGCCTTCTCCGGCCAAGACTGCTTTCGCCAATGTTGCCTCGCTGCCTTGCCGTTCCGTGCTCGTGCCACAGCTGGGGGCACCGGCCGAATGCGGTGGGGATGATATCGATCCTGACTTCAGCGGTAGCATCAGATGAGCCTCTTCATCCCGCTTCACGGGAGGGTTCCCGTTGCCGCCGTAGTGCGTGACCAAGGTGCTGATGAATGGCCGCATCACGAGGATGGTCGAAGTCACGAGGGAGTAGCACATTTCTGCCTGGCTCCACGCAATGAATTCAGCCTCCAGCAGCATTGGGTCCCATTGGCCCGAGCCGGGATAGCTCAGCAGGCGAAGAATGGCGAAGAGGACGACAGGCAGTCGGAAGCCGAACATGATGATGACAACAGCTTTGTGTCCCAGATTGAGCGCCGCGATGCCCCACACCAGCCAGATCGAGGTCGCAAACATGGCGAGCTCGAAGGCACATCCGAACGCGTCGAGGATCTCCCATCGCAGGATGATGGCTTCGCTGCACGCCGGTGTGCTGACGCGCCATGGCTGGGTCAGGTCGCATCGAAGGGCGAGCACAAACAGCAAGGTGATGGTCCAGCCAGTAATGAGAATGAAGAGGATCTTGATGAATTGTCTGTGGGGGTCGAACGGCGCGATGCGGAGCAGAAACGCGGCGACCGAGGCCTTGGAAAGGCCAACGCCACTGGCAAACAAGAGTGTTGCGGCATAATACAGCTAGACATAGGCATCAGTTCCCACCCTTTCGTGATCTGCAACGTCACAGAATTGCTTACCTCTTGGCCCAATTGGACCGCGTCCGTCGACAGCAACGTCCCCGATCGTCCCAGCCCAACATGGCACGCTCCGAGAAGCAATGACGCCTCCGCGACCCCGACCGTGGTCGCCGCCGCCAGCAAGACATCATCCAGGCCCACGCCGGGACTGATGACGCGCCGGACGAAGACCCTGATGCCGGCGAACAGCACCGTCAGCACCAGGCACAACGACGCCGCGATGATGATCCATCCTGCGTGGTCGTCGTCCGTCACGGTCGCGAACGGGGGGTAATATTCTTCGGGGGTCGCAATCGTCGGCGGCGCGGGAGGACCAGTCATGCGTCTGGGGAGCGACTGTTCGTATGGATGGCGGCGGTGGCGGCATGTGTGTGTGAGGAGAAGAAGAAGCAGCAAACAAACAAGTAGTGTGTTCGTAGAGAAATTCTCTCAGACAAAGTAATCATCAAACTCGAAACGACTTTCTCTCTCTCCCTCTATCCCACAAGATGGCCAAACGTGAATAATGTTCCCGCAGATGTCAGGATGGAGGGGCGGAAATGCCGTGTCCGGGGAGCATCCTAGTTCGGGCGAATAGGCATCGATAGTGATTTCCACAACAGTATAGTACTTGTCTTCGAGCGCAGACCAACGGCGGCGACGAAGATGATGATGATGTTGATAATGTCCACCCCCAGCAGATGAGGAGAAAGGTTCGTGGGAGGGCATTGAGAATGGCAGAATCGGGACATGACGCATGGGGTCTTATCATGACACCTGCCAGCTCCCCTCATCCTTTTGGGGGACACTGCAAGTATCAGGGGAGGGCGAGAAGGACGAAAGTCTAAATGGTGGTATATGTACAGTCCCGTCCAGGTCTAGATCTTCCAATAGCCGGCTCGAAATTGCCCTCAGGACTCACTCGTGTCGTTTGGTCTGTCGGACAGAGGACCGATGCGAGCCGCGAGCGGATGGTCCGAGTCGGTCATGGTTGTGGCGTGGGATGCTGCTAATTCACTTCAGATGCGGGCGTCGCGGTGAACCTCGATCGTGATGAATGCCATTGTGTGCCGCTCACGTTGGAGGTGTTGGAGGGCAGCGCAAGCAATTTGGCCCAGAGGCTTGTAGGACTAATTAGGGGAGGAGACGCTGTGTGGTCGACAATGCTGGAAATGCTCGCTTGGAATTGCTCGAAGTCGTTTCAAGTTTCGCGGCTGCGGCCCGCGCAGATCCGGGAACCACAAGGCAGGCCGGACGCCTCGCGACAGCCAAGCAACCAGAGCATGGAAGCCTTGAGGGCTGTATGATTGAATACAACCATGACATGTCAGCACACGGTGCAACCCGCGGATATGGAGCCCGCCATCATTTCCTCGATATGCGTTCCACCAATATGCCAAGAAAGCCTCGTAAGATCAGACAGTGACACCCACCCATCACATACACGTGATCCTCCAATCATGTATGGCCCTTATCCTACTTGCATCGCCTCACGAACACCCTCGGTCGATTGAGGTGTCGATGCTGAGGCGCTTGCGCCGGCCCTCACTTCTGCTGTTTCGGCCCGAAGATGACGCCCGACAGCGTGTTGCGCCGCGGCACTGTTGCGCGCTTTCTGCACTTTGCCAAACAGACATTGCCACAGATCATCCTTTCCAACCATCTCACCCCCGCTCTTTCCGGCCACCAACAGCTTCGTGAGGGGAGCGGACTGCAGCTCCTCCGAGTTCGCGGCATCGATCGCATTCTCGTGCAATGGTGCAGGAGTCGTGGACCGACTGTCTCGGCTCTCCCGGGGTCGGGTTTGCTGTCGCGACTGCACGTGCGCGAGTCGGCGTGAGACAGATGTCTCGTAGATCGCTTCCTCCACAGTGTCGTTGATCAGATACATCCAAACAGTGGTTGGGCGGGTCTGTCCAATACGGTGGACACGAGCGATCGCCTGGAGCTCGACGGCGGTCTGGATCAAAGGCTCGGAGATGAAGACATGTGTGGCATTGACGAGGGTGAGTCCGGACGAATCGGTCTTGGCGTCCAACAGCAGGCAATCGATCGATGCGTCGTTGCGAAAT
This sequence comes from Pseudocercospora vitis, assembly GCA_026120125.1. Lineage (NCBI taxonomy): Eukaryota > Fungi > Ascomycota > Dothideomycetes > Mycosphaerellales > Mycosphaerellaceae > Pseudocercospora > Pseudocercospora vitis. The sequence continues at coordinate 66,517 of JALRML010000051.1, forward strand.
TTCTCGACTGCACCAGCGCGACCGAGACGAGCGAAGCCAATCTTGAAGTCCTTCAGTGCGGTTCCGAGTACATCCAAGAACTCACGATATTGGCTAAAGATGATCGACTTCGCGCCCGGATCGTTGGCCCGGATCCAGTGCAAATGGCGCCCCAGAGTGTCCACCTTGGTGCCATATGAGGTAGGGAGGTCGATCGCCTTGATCTCATCCATCAGTTTCGAGTCGACATCCGTATATATAGAGGAGTGTGACGACGGCAAAGTACTGCCAGCCTCCTGCACGGATGACGCCTGGGCAGTTTCTTCCTGCAGGCGTATCTCTTGGGGCTTGAAGGTAATATCGTGTAAGTCATGCACACCAATTTTCCGCTTGCAGGTCGGGCAGGTACGGCTCTGGTTCAGCCATTGGGACAGACAGTCTTTGCAGAATTGGTGGCCGCAGACGGTGAGCACACCACGTTCGAAGGTGGAGATGCAAATGATACATGTCTTCGGCTCAGACTGCCCGATGTTGTCCTCTCTCAGATTAAGCAAGAAGCGGTGCTTCATCTGCATCTGCTGGACCTTCTTGGACGATTGCTCCTCCTTGTGCATAGCAGCGTGCAGGGCGCTCTGATCGAGAACAGCGTCAAGTTCGTCCTTGTACGGCGCGACCGAGTCTGAAAGCTCTTGCAGTTGTTTGTAAAATTCGACGCGTTGGTTTTGTGTCTGGCGGAAGAGCTCGATTTCCTTTTCGAGACCGTTCAGAGCTTTGGTGTACGCCGAGAAAACGGCCTGCAGCGCCGTGATATGACCCTGGATCAGAGCCCCCTCGGTCGCGACTCTTGACCCGTTACTGAATTGTGTGGAGACTTCCAGTGATCGAGCCTCGTGGATCAACGCACGAACCGAACCTACCTCTTTTCTCCGACTCCTCAGCTTGTTTCGAACAGCATACAGATCGAGCGTCAGCTGCGGAGCGTGAACTCCTTCCGGCTTCTGATCATCCGCTATATCCGGGTCGACGACCGTCCTGGCACGCTTGATGGCTTCCTTCACCTCGTGGTCAATCAGAGGGGCATCTTCATTCGTGATGAAGGAGTTTAGATCAGCCTGCACTGCTTTGAAGGCGTCGAAATAGACGTACAGCTCATCCTGCTGCTTGGTGGACATTTCGTACTCGTCGCCAGTAATTCCGTTCAGTCCATCATCTGCGTCAACGAGCGGCTCGAGGAGGAAGCTGGTCATCTTCGAGCGCCACTCTGTGAGGATCGAGACCTGTTCACGTATCACGTCAAACAGCTCGTCGCTCTTCTCGACGATGCGTCTACTCTCGATGCCACCCGTGCTTGGCAAATCCTTGATTTTGGGTAGCTTGGTGTACTTCTCTCCGTCACCCTTGTTCAAATCTCTTATTCTGCGCATAAGGCTTTCGGCTTTGCGGAACGTATCCTTCATGATCTCCTTCCGCGCGACCTTGGCAGTCTCGTACAAGTCGGTCTCTTTGCTCTCGAGTCGTTTGAACTCTTCCGAATCGGGTTTCGTTAGATCCTCGTTGCTCTTGATTTGGTAGTACGAGGTCGCCGCAAAGAATGCGCACTGATGTTGGAGTTGCAGCGCGGTGCGAAGATTGCCCTTCAGCCGGCCGATCAAGGGCGTAGACTCAATGCGGAACTCTTCGTCCTCGTGCTCCGTGTCACTGATTGTAGCTGCCTCGGGATCGGCGGCCTTTGCGGCAGCGAGCCGTGATCTCGCTTCTTGCACCATCTTCTCGCTATCTGTCATGACGCGTTCGTAGATCTCAAGCGCCCGTCGAGACCGCTCGTTGTCCTCCTGGTTGTTTCCGATGATATGCCCCCGCTGGAGGGACGCGGATGCCAATGTTCGTTCTTCGACACGAAGATGAGCCTCGTTCTGTTCGATCATGACTTCGAGCACTTCTGCAACGGTGCGCAGTGGAATTTTGCCTCGACCAAGGGCTCTTCTGTTCTTGCCGCCCACTTGTGGGTGCAGACAAGTCTGCCTGAGACGAACGAGCCACGCGCGCATTGCCTCTGTTGTCCGTGGATCATCCGGATCCCAGTCATCACGCACGGGCTCGCCACTTTTGCTGAGCCCGACTTCTCCACACATCTGGTCGAACAGCTCCGTATAATTTTGCTGCTCGATCACCGAGAATGGCACGGTGACCACCACGCGTTTCTGCGGGGGCAGTCGGAGCTCATCCCTGACTTGAGCCTTCGTGTGCCGCAGCGCGATGTCGCTGAAGATCTTGCGAAAGTGGTGGCGGTGGTTGATGATCAGGTGACTCCACAGCTTTGAGTTCTCCGCGAATGGCTTGTACCGAAGGAAGATGAGAAGGCCCAACAGGTCTTCGACATCCTTGCGCAGCGGAGTGCCAGAAACCGCCCATGAGTGGACTCGAGGTAGACGACAAGCCACCCGCGCAGCTGCCGTGACGCCACTCTCGACCATTTGCGCTTCATCGAGACAGACTCTCCACCATTCGATCTGAGTGAGAGGGCTCCGCTTCCGCTCGAACTTTGGCGCGTGACGCATGTTCCGATCAGGGCGGTCTTCGGCATAGTGAATCTCTCGTCCCAGAACTTGGTAGGTCGTGACCACGACATCGTAGTCCTCGCATAGCTCGCGGATGATAGTGCTCTCGGACAGTCCCTTCTTATGACCGGTCGAGATGCCTTGGTAGTGAAAGACGGCCAGGCTGGGCGCATGGCGTTCCAGCTCGGACTTCCACTGCTGCGTGAGAGCATTGGGCGTCACGATCAAAGTGGCCTTGGAAGGGGAGACTTTGGTCCCCGAAGCACTGTCGAACACCTTGCCAGGAGACATCCGAGGTCGTGAGTGGATCGATATGAGAGCCATGAGCTCGACCGTCTTTCCAAGACCCATTTCTTCGGCCAAGAGACCGCCAGACAGTCTCGTATCCTGTGGTGGCGCGTGGGTGATAATGCCCTGCAGGTGGTTGACCCAGCATTCTTTGCCGTCTGCATCGACTGCTCGATGGTAAAATCTTGTATCGGGTACCGAGATGGCGTTCTCGTCGCCATTGATGTCAGTGAATGGCGAGACGTCGCGCGAAGGACCGACGCTTTCCCGCTCCAGCATCCAGGAGACGGCTCGCTTCTGGAACGGATACAGTTGAGACTCGAGCACGTCGCGGTAGAGGTCTTCCGATGGAGAAATCTTCCTGGAAGGCGCGTGGACACTCTCGTAAAAGTCTTGTGGAGTGAATGGTTGGGTGTGGTCGAAGGCCGCTCGCTCCGCATCAGGATAAGCTCGAAGCAATGTCTCGTAGTCCGGGTAGACGCGAGCACCGCCTACGGGAGCACCGGCAGGAAACGCGGACACGCCGGAGTGCCATTTGAGCGACACTTGCAACCGTACCACGGTGAAAACCGGCCCAGCAGATCGAGTCAGAGTACATTGAAGCAGAGATGCAGGATGATCCTTTTGCCTCAGCCTCGCCGATCTCATCCGCCCAGGAGGAGCGATGGTTTGGAGGAGCTGCAAGGCGTCGTCGGGAAGACTGCCACACTCGACAACCAGGATCGATGCCTTGCCTTTGAGCGTACCAAGCCCAAGCCGTGCACCGCTCGAGTGTGTCTCTATTCCACAGGGCACCACGTGGAGGCAAGGCATACCGTCGAAGTCGACGTCATCGGTAATGGCAGACTCGCGGAACGACTTCGATTTGACGGACTCTGGAAAGTGGAAGTCGATGGTGACCTCGAAGAGGGGGATCGCGGGGCCATCGGTGGCGGTCGTCGACGCTTCTTCCGTTGCCTGTACTTTGCGTCGCTTTCGAGGGGGTTCATCGTCCTGTAAGTGGCTGCTCTCCGGCCGCGCGGCATGCTCCAAGAACCATCGGGTGGGCGTGAAGCCTCCAGCCTCGACCAGGATGTATGTCCCGTCAAAGTCCTCGACATGAGTTGAATAGACCGTGGTGATCGCACGTTCCCGCCGCGGTGCCATCGTGGCGGACGGCGCTGGAACGATCCCCAGCCAATATCGATTCCGCGAGGCCGGACGTCCAGCGCGGTGCGGAAGTGATAAGATGGGTGTCGAAGTCGGAGGCGGAGTCCAGGCTCGTCGTTGCAGGCAGCTCATGCCAGCGTCTCTATCGATAAGGCAGCGGTCGACTACGCTAGAAGTCGACAAGCGCAAACTCTAAAGCCAAGCGAGAGCCAACCGATTTTCTTGATTCTGCGTGGTGGCGGCGACGGCGACGACCACCACTCGACTGTCACTCACGGCGTTTTCGGAGTTACATTTTCTGCCTGGACCTCTTGTCCGCGCATGGCTGTACGCAGCGCTTTTCCTCCTGTCCCTCCACCGCCAAGATGAGCCACGGCGTCTCTGTGGAGCCTGTGCTGGACAAGGTGAGTACATGTAGTCTCTGACGCTATGATGCGTGTGAAAGCATGCCTGCCTGCCTGCGTGCTGACCCCATATGCCCAATCTCATAGGCGCGGCATGTGAAATACTGGACGCGATGCCTGAAGACCTACCTTCCTCACCACTACACCGGCAACGAGAGCAATCGCATGTACCTGGGATTCTTCATCATATCGGCCTTGGATTTGCTGGACGCCTGGGAATCCGTCGCCGACGAGCGGGAACGGAAAGACTACGTCGACTGGATCTACCACTGTCAGCACCCCGAGGGTGGCTTCCGCATGTGGCCAGGCACGGATTTTGGGGAGCGGCGGAACGCGACGAATGCGAAGTGGGATCCGGCCAACATCCCCGCGACCTATTTCGCCTTGTCCGCACTGCTGGCCAGCGGCGATGATCTGGAACGGGTGCAGCGGAGGAAGACGTTGGAATGGATCCGGAGGATGCAACGTGAGGACGGCTCGTTTGGGGAGACCTGGGTCGAAGGCAAGATCGAAGGCGGCATGGACCCGCGTTTCGGCTACTGCGCGACGGGAATCCGATATATTCTACGTGGGGATTGCGAGGGACCTTTGACGATCGACGATGTGACGATTGACGACATCGATATCGATGCACTCGTGCGCTGCATCACGTTGGCTGAGGTGTGACATCGAGCATGCGTTGACAATCCGGCCCGCTAATGCGCGACGCAGTCATACGATGGCGGCATAGCAGACCAGCCGTTCCACGAGCCCCATGCCGGCTATGAATTCTGTGCGCTCGGCGCACTGAACTTTGTGAAGCGACTGCGAACGCCCGCGACGATGGGGAGAAATCCGTCGAAAAGCATGGGTCCATCCGACCCAGCTTCCACCATCAGGTGGCTCGTCGAGAGGCAAACCGATCTGGAAGAGCCCGAAGACGAGGTCGAGATCGACGCCGCCGCGGGTTCTGACAGCGAGGACCTCCCGGCACCACCACGAACGGACCGCCTCCCACCGGAGGCAATCGCAATGGCAGACACGCTCCACCAGAGTCCTGACAAATCCATGCCGCTGTCCCCCTTCGGCGTGGAACCACAGGAAGCCGGCATGAACGGGCGGATGAACAAGGTCGCAGACACCTGTTACGCGTGGTGGGCGGGCGCGTCCTTCTACATGATGGGCGAGCCGCGGCTGTTCAGCCACGACGCGCTGAAGCGATATCTACTGGGCAAGACACAGCACCCGGCGTTGGGAGGGTTTGGCAAATTCCCCGGCGACCTGCCGGATCTGTACCACAGTTGCCTGGGGTTGGCGGCTCTCGGCATGATCGGTCTGGAAGGGGTCCGAGAGGTGGACCCCACTATGTGTATAAGCAAAAAGGCGAGCGCTAGAATACCAGGCTTGTGGCAACGATGGAAAGAATGATTCTAGCACGACGCGCGTCTCATCAGAGCCAGTACATTCTCGTGATCAGGGGGGTATCTTGTGTGACGCCTTCCGCTATGCTAACAAAGGGGGGTTTTAAGTCAAGCGAGTGCCTGTTACACTCGCCACACGGACCTCTTTCACCTCTGGCCGTCCCACGACCAACTCCGGTGGTCATCGACATTGACCCATCTTCCTTCTGCCACGGCATCCCAACCCATCATGACCGCCAAAGCTCGACATGTGGCACTGCTGGTCGCGCACACGACACCGTCACTTTCGCCGAGGACGGCGAGGTCCAAGAGATATGCTCGTCCGACCAGGCTTCGAAGACGCATGGCCTGCTCGGGCACCGCATCATGTCTGCCAGCCCTGGCGCCACCCAACGAGAAGAACAGCGCACTGTAAAAGCCACCTTCCCAGCCCGCGTTCTCATCCACGTGCTTCACGTAGGCGGAGCCTGGCTCACGCAGAGGCTGGACGGGCGACGTCTGATCGAGCGTTGCCTTGGTAGCGAGCTGGATCCGCGCCTGGACCTTTTGAATGGTGAGCGGTAAGACAGCCTGCTGGAGTTCGGGATCTTCCAGGATGTCAGGATCGTCAGATGCGAGGATCAGTGGTGACTTCGCAAACTCGGCGAATGAGATGCTCCTGCCGTCGCCGATTGCAGCTCGCTGGGACTGCAGAAGCGAGTGTGCCGCTTCGGCATATCGCTCCAGTGGGAGATAATCTCGATTGTACTGATACTCGTACGGGTGCAGATCGCCTCGGCGGATGTGTATGCCGACCAGGAGGCCGCGCGATGCGGACGCCTCGTCTTTGAAATGGGCGATGCGAGAGCTGGCATACAGTGCATCCTCGCCCGTCAGGTGAAAGAGATCCTCGTAGCCGGTACGTAGGAGGTCGAAGATGCGACGCTGCGACGCCAGACGTTGCGTGTGAAGGCCTTGGAACTCCTTGCGGAATGATGAGCCAAATGTCCACGCTGCGGTTGCAGAAGATACCACTAGATGCCTGGCACTCGGCGGGCAAGGGACGACATGATGAGCGGGAGGGCGAGAGCACTTTGGCTTCGGAATAGGCGCAAAGTATGAAGAGTACTTGCCCCATGCCCATCTCGAGTCGTCGATAAAGAATGATCTGCCGTCTTGCTTTGCCAAACCATAACTCAGCCACAGCCTCAGCAAAGTCTGGCCGAGACTGGCGTCGTCCGACTCCAGCACGAACGTCATGCTTCGCTCGCATACGTTCGGCGTGTCGACGTTCGACGACTCGGGAAGGGCGCCGACATGTTCCGCGTCCGCGATGTCCACGAAAGTCGGATCCTGGGAGAAGTAGCCGGTTTTGCGCCACCAGTGACTGCTCCCATCTCGGCCGCCATTGATGGACATGCTGTTCCTCAATGCGTTGCCGTGAGAGCACATTTCCGCGTAGTACCGACCAGGCAAGGGGAACGTCCAGTTGTGCGGGATGGAAATCGTCCATTTCGCAGTTCCCGTGGAGCCAGCAACAACCAGTGCGGTCGGCTCATTCGGCAGATCGTTACCAGCGACCCATTCCGTCTGCGTTCCCACCGGTCCTTGCAAACGTGCCGACGTCGTTGGGTCTTTCGACCACCGACCGCACACATAATGAAACAGCACGAACAGGCCACAACACACCGCCAATGCTCGAAAGGCTATGGAGTGGCGCGCCGTGGGACGAGCCTTGGTCTTCCCCGTCACTGGAGCCGGCAGTGATGGTGATGGCGGCGGCGGACTCGAGTACCGCTTCTCGTTCAGACTGTCCCTCGTCGACCGGGACGAGGCGGCTGAAGTCGTCGAATCCATCGACGAGATCGATAAGTTGGTGTTCCTCCGGTCCCGCATCCTTTCCAGCCTGGACGGATACATGTAGCAGCCAGTGCGGTCTCATGCGGTGGTGTAATCCTCTCGTCCTCTCGATATCGCCATGCTCGAACTCACACGATTCCAGCGTCTGCGAGCGCGAAGGGTGGCCACGACGGGAGAGGAAATCCGCGCCCACAGCAGGAGGATGCCGGAATCGAAAATAGCACGCGACGGTGCAGCATGCAACGCGCTGTCGCAGCCGGTCTGCTGAGCTGACGTGGGTGGTGAGTGCTTTACGAGAGGATTCGATCACCGTGCAGGAGGAACCGGCCCAGGCCTGAGGGTGGAGGGAACCGCAGAGCGATAAGAAAGGATTGTCGTGATGCCACAACGGAGCCCAGCCGCTGTCGGTCGATAGCTGCTGCGCACACGGGTCGATCATGCAGCGGCACCCATCAGCACCGCGAGACTGACCAGAATCCGCGAACGCCGATGTGAAAAGGTGTTGTGCGGGAAGGGAGACGGAGGACTGGCGTCATACATACATAAGGGCACATCCATATCGGCGCAGGAGCAGGCCGCCGGGAGCCTCCGACCAGGTTTCCTCCAGACATGAGGATCAATGGATGTGCACAGGCTCGGCGGCGGACATGGAGTGTGGAGACGGGGGCGGAGAAGGATGCACCAGTGCCTCGCAGTGAAACGGAGCTAGCGCGTCAGGTGCGGTGAAACGGGCGTCGCTGCGGCGGTGACAGATCACGTGAGTCCGCCCTTTCACTCTACCTGGGGGACAATGGAGTCGAGACCGGGTCGTCACACTTCACCCCAAACAACCGCCCCTTCCCGCCCGTTTGCGGTGTGTTTGTGATATCGATGGCCCCTTCTGCAATCATCTGTCGCTGTCTCGGTGAAAAGAGTCTCCCCCGTCTCCGCCGCCGCCCGCCGCCCTCCCCAAGGAAGATCGGCAGAGTTCGAACAGCGGTGCCCGGCAGCCGCGGTCCGTCCGACCAGTCCCACGGCTCACCCTCTTCGTGTGACGGCGAACTCGAACTCTGACCATCGAGCCACCTCCACGCTGTGGCGGCGGACGGCAGAAGTCCAGTCTGCAGGAGGGACGATAGGCCGGACGGACTGCGCATGCGCATGCATAACACGGATACGAGGGCGCCGAGGTTGCTGTGAGAAGCGCGAGGGGAAATTGATGCACACCTCACACGACCGCACTCTCTTCCTCTCTCGCGCGCGTTATCGAGCCAGGCCCGGATCTGCTCGTCCACAAGCGAATAATAACACATCAGTAGTCATCAGAGCGGAATGGGGAAGATCAGAACGTGAAGACGAGTCAGACCCGCGCACATGGCTCGGCTTCCTCCGCGCCACCACCTTCGGGACAGTGAACTCTCTGTCTCCTCAAGGAATTGCAGAGGGAGAACGACTTTGCGGGTGGGTGCGGCGCACAGGTCTTCCCCAAGCAGAATCTGTCCCCTTCGCGGAAAATCGGTGAATGAGAGAGTGTCAGATGAAGAGCTCGTCTGGGCCGATGGCGAGAGACGTGAACGACGGTAGAAAATCTTCGCGGCCGTACACCGCTGACTCGTCTCCGCGCGCGACTGCCCAACGCTCCGTCCTCCCTCTGGTAGGTGATATGGCTGTCATCGGGCACACTGACCAAAGGGAAAATCGGGATGGGGTGGGAAAGGGTTCAATGCTCTACCACCACCACCACAGACATCACAGGTAGGCGCGCCTTCTCTCTCTCACACTCACACGGGACACCTCGTGGGGTACAGCATTGTCTGTTTTTCATTCCGCATCTCATTGTCTCTCTGCACTCCCACACGGATCCATCGCGAGCTATTATGGTACAAAACGAGGAACGATCGAAGCAGCACACACACATCGCGCTATGAAAAGAAAGATGATCCACGGTTTTCGCGGAAAGGGTATTGGTGTCAAACTCCGCACGTCGTCCACGATGTCCACCCCATAATCGAGACATAAAAATAAAACTCGCCCCGCTGGCGGATGACAATATAGCAATACACAAAAGGGGGGGTCGTCGTGCTCATCACATCCAGATCGTGCGCCGCGAGGCAACCCAACACGGCGACGAGACATCGCAACCAGTCTTTCGCTCCCAGATCTCCAAAAACGCCGAAGCGGCATCGCGGTCGTGAAGCCATGAACCATGCTTAGCGCGCGCATACAGGGCACATCCTCGCGCCCGCTCCTCTGACGTGCAGCACACGATGGCGCACCGCGCGCACATCCTCCAACCAGATCGAACCCCGAGGAAAGCCTGTGTGCGGTGGTGCGTGATGGGGGGGGGGGGCCGAGTCCATCACTCACCACGCGGTCGTGATCGAGAGCTTTAAATTCTCCGACGTCGCACTCGGGGTCGTCTCCAACTCCTGTTCGCCTGGGTTCGCGGTGTGCTGCAACACCGTGTCATGGCGGTCTCTGATTCTCAAGGATCCACGCTCGCCGCGCACCACGTGCCCGCTCTCGACCTTGTCCTGGATCATCTGGTCGAGCAGCTGCGTCATCTCGTCGACCGACTTGCGACGATTGTTGCTGCGGATGGCCTTCTCCGCGTACCCGTTACTCTCGCGAGAGTTGTTGGACGAGTGGGTCGGGCTCAAAATGGCCATGGGAGAAAGAGGAGTCTTGGAGTGGTTGGCGACGCCATTGCTGGAATGGCTGGCGTTGGACGGACTGCTGCGGTGACCGGACAAGCGGTAGTGGTCGTTCACGGATGCGGTCCGAGACGAGTGCTTGGAGATCCGGGACGAGTTGCGAACAAAGGCGTCAGGCAGCTCGGGAACACTGTCGGCGACGCTGTGGGACGTGGCCGGTCGAGCCGTTTCCTCACTGGTCGCGGTCTGATGGCTCTTCCTGCGCTCCGCCAACTCCCGCTTGCGCGCCGCACTGCGGAGTGCCGTGACCATGCGCGTTTGGTCATCCAGTTTCTGCCGCAAGTCTTCGATCTCTCGGTCGCGGTCCCGCAGACTTTCCAGACTGCCCTCCTCCCGGATATCAGCACGGGATGCGAACTGCAGGCTGACTCGGCTGTGACTCGTCCGTCGAGCTTGCAGAAGACGCTTCTCCAAGGTCCGAATGTAGCGATCTTTGTCCGCGAGGTCGGCCTGTAACATCCGGTTCTGCTGGGCCAGGCTGGCATTGCCGTTGCCATCGGCGTCTCCGGAGTCATTCTCGTCATCCTGTGCCGCGTCATCTTCCATGACGAGGTGAGAAACTTGTGCAGCGGGGATGGATCCCACCGTGACCGATCCACTCGACAATGCTCGACCGACTCGTTCCTCGGGCGAGGGCAACTCGATCGTCGCACTGCTGTCTCTGACATTGCTGTCCCTGCTGCGAACACTGACGGGCCGTCCGTACTCGGATTGCGTCGTGCTGAACGTGCTCAACCGAGGGTTGAACGGCGCGCTGGAGCTGGAGAAGCGCCCGGAGTTGACGCCGATGGATCTGGACGACAAAATCAGGCGGTTCAGATGGCTGATGCGCTCTTTCAGCGCCGTCCGCGCGAGTTGCATCTCGAGCATCTGCTCTTCATGCCGGGCCTGCTCTTCCCTTTCCAGCTGCTCCTCGACTTGGCGATCACGTTCCATTTCTTCTTTCTTCTCGGCCTCCTCTTTGGCCTCGTTCTGCTTCTGCAGTTGCGCGCGCAGATCCTGGATCTCGATCCGGTATCGGTCGAGCAACGCTCGGCTACCAGCATCACCAGCATTCGGATTCGATTCGTTCTTTTTGGCGTGGCTGATGATGTTGTTCTTCGCTCTGCTCGCAAACTTCAGCGTGTTGAGGGTCTCACCGGTGTGCGAGCTCGCTTGCGCGGCACTGGTCCCTGCCGAGGAGAGCTGGATGGTGCACAGGATGGACACGAGCGAGTTTCCAGAGAGGGCACCTTGCAGCAATCTCGTAAGTTTGCTGTCCCGGTACGGTAAGTGCTTCAACGCCTTCTCCCGGTCGGGAGCTTTCCCACTCTCCTTCTCGTCCTTTTCGTCCTCGCCGGACAATCGCGCGATGACGGTCCCCAGAGTGAGGAGAGATTTGTTGATGTGAGCTCCTTCGGTTCTGCGCTCCTTATTCTCGGCAGCCTTTTCGGAACCCGCAAGATCGATCAGCGACAGGGTGGAGACCAGAACGCCACCCGGCATGATCTTGTCAGATCTCCTGGTTTCCTTCTCGAAATATGCACCGTGATTCTGGGTTCGCTCTCTGGATTCAACCACGATCTGGACCACCGCATGCGATCGAGACGATCGAGCATTGAACTGCGTACTGCCCGTCCGTCTCGCCAGATCTCCGCGCGCAATCACTCGAAGGAGCTGATTCGGAGACTGCACAATCTCCTCCTTCAAAGGCGTCGCATACACGCCCCGTTTGCTGTCCTCCCGCAGCTTGATCTCCTCCTGTTGCTGTCCCGCCACACCCTGATTGAGCAGGTCGTAGATCTTCTCATTATATATCTCCAGATAGCTAACACGTAAAAGAAACTCCCGGTTCGGGTTTTCACGAATGTAGGAAAATATGTCAGTAATGGCCAGAGGGATGACACCAGGCTGCTGCGCCGTTCCCTGCATGGAGAACGTCTTTCCCGTGCCCGTCATTCCGTACGCGAAGACGGTGCCGTGGTAGCCCTCCATGACCCGCCGCACGAGTCGTTTCGCGGCATTGTCGTACACTTTGGCATTCTGGTCATGCGGGGAGAACACATTGTCGTAACGATAGTCACCCCCTTCTCGGCCACGGTAGGAGATCAGGGAGCGTCTCCCATCGACCATCCACTCTCCCTCTGGTCGTTCCCCGTCATTTGCAGCATCGGGGCGTACACGGACGCTGACGATCACATTGCCCTTCATGTCCTTGCCGCCAGACTCTCGTTTCTCCCCCGCCGAGCTCGTCTTCCGTGACCTCCCCCTTTCGCCATGGTCGTCGACTTCTGTCGCATCGGTGAGGTAGGAGCCATTCGCAGATGAGCTCCGGCTTTCGGGTGGGGACGGAATGCTGAGCAGGCTGTCCGACACTCTCGCGCCACTGCCACTGGAGACCAGATTACTGTCCCCCGTGCCATTGAGGAGGCTCGGAGTGCCACCGATGCCGCCCTGGGACGCACGAGCACGGCCATATCCAGAGCTCCGCGGCTTCGACTTCTTCAGACCGCTCTCGACGCTCCTGTGCTTGGACGAATCGCGCTTGCCGGTGGGCTGCGCCGTGGCCGCACTCGGCTGCTCGTTGGAGGATGTCGACGCGGACAGAGGGCTCGGGGGAAGACTAGTGACCCGCGAGTTCTTGGGGGGCAACGGGAAGGATCCAATGCTCGTGGTCTTTCGTAGCGTCTTGGGAATGCCGGTGTTTGGGAGGGGCGGTGAAGGTGACGGTCCCGGCGTGTCTGCGGGAGTCGAACTCAACGTGGGTATGGAGGGAGTCGAACTGGACTTGGGGGGTTTCGGCGTGGGCAAGCCAGAGACGGTGACGGATCGTGACGGAATGGCCGTCCGTTTCGGCGTCGATGTGGGAAGCTGCGAGGCGGTGGAGGTCCGCCGCGAGTCGGGAGGGGAATCATAGGTGTCGTCGGACTGTTTGCGCGTCTTGGTCACGGGCAGCGCTGGCAGAGGGCCATTGGGCGGTGGTCGTGCGGTGCGCGGGATGGTGGAGGTCATGGTGGCAGACGCCATCAGCCGTGCCCGCGGTCAAGGGCAGCGTCGGTTCTCTGCACGTAGCCGCACTCGATGAGAGATATTCGGGATCACTGCGTCGCGTCGTGGTCGCAGTCGCGGTCGCGGTCGCAGTCGCAGCGGTGGGAGGCCGCACTCTCCGCTGCCATGCGGGCACGCCGTTCGTCGCTGCCGTCGGCCTCGATGTCGTCGTCGGCGGGAGGGAGAGCACCCTGACGTCTCGGGCTGGCTGTCAAGGCAGCGCGGAGAATCTGGGTGGGCCGGAGCGGTGGGTATATGATCCGGCGTAGCACGATAGCGGCCACAGGTCAGTGCAGGGTGAGCGTCCTGCAGTCGGATCCGTGCGTTGGAGATTGCGCACGCCGCACGGGGCAGTATGGTATTGGAGGCCGGCGGGGGCGCGGACTGCTGGGGGCGGCGACCTCTGTGCTCTGCGAAGTGTGAAGTCACCGGGCGCACGCGGAGCAGAGAGCGAGTGTTGCGGTGCGCCCAAACACGCACGCCTCTCGCACCGGTGCAGGCGTGCGGACGGCCACCACCACACGCTCACCGCACGACCCCTTCCCTTCGGCGTCGTAGTGTGTGAAGAGCACGAGCTAAACATGCTAGCTTCATTTCGAGGGGGATCCCCCCTGGCGAGTGAACGGGTGTCTCTATGCAGCTAGCGATGATAGACTCGCCCGCCACGGCCAGGTCTGTGACGCTGCTCCAGACCGCGAGAGAGCTTAACAACACGGGCAGTATCGATTCAGCGCCCACCCCATTCGCCATCGCCATCGCCATCGCCGTCGCCGTCGACGCCCCGTCCGCGCGCAACAATCATCGTGAACGCCGACATCACGCCCATCGCCCCTCCATCGCCCCGGATCGCTCGCTCGTGTTACAACGACTCCACGTTCCTTTCTCGTGACAGCCCGCCCGTCCCCGTTCACGCAGAGATCCGCGCCGGGATCAGCTTCCCTTCCACTCGCCTGCTAGTGTCCCTCGGCCCTCCCTGCCGACCGCCCGCCACACACCACCGCGACCAGACAGAAAGACGAAACGAACGAAGCGTCCGCTTGACTCGAAATTGCCGGAGGTGCTGTTTGATCCGGCGGGGCCTGGCTGTCCGGATGTTCAGGTGCGGCGGGAGGACTGAGGACATGCTGGTTCCCGCGTAGGATGGTGTGTTGGACGGTATAGGCCCGTCGACCTCCCTATTGGCTTTCCCGTTTCATCACGCGGAAGGAGTGGCTTTCGTTTCGAGGTCTCACCACCAATGCCTACAGTACAGGACGACCCGATGCCAATCTTTTTTTTTGCACCTCATGAAGTGCTCGCATACCAGTGCCCCGTCCGTGGGCTCAGTCCGCCTGGGACCGATGCAGGAACAAATGCATGCCGCTGACTCTCCAGCGTGCTTGGTTGTATAGCTAGGTACAAATAATTCCAATTGGCAGAAGCTCGCCCCGTCCGAACTCTCTTGCCGAGGTTCTGCATGGGGCCCTTGGCACCTGGTCGCCGTACACTGTATTCGATATTCTGCGCAGTGGAGAAATGCACGACCATGAGTCGACGGCGATGATTTCTTCGTGCTAGCACGTGAGGAGATCTCGCGCTTGCATTCTATCTGCATCGCAACGACACGCTCATGTCGTATTCAGGGCGGGCGGGCACGACGCTGCGGTCTGCCACTCCTGATCGACGCAACGGTCTGTACAACAGCGTCAGGGTAGTGCTTCGACAACCTTGTTGGTCTCAGTCATAGCAGGAGGCGGCACATGTAGACTGTCTTCGGCACATTCGTGGCACCACTGACATCCGAACCAAAAGCGCACCACGTAGAGACGGTGTTGCAACCATGTTTTCGATATGCAGGAACACGCACGATACCAAACGGCTGCTGAAGTGCTCTCCCTTTCACGACTCACGAGCTCAGTTGGCGTTCGACGTTGTGTCCCTGCATGCGTGGTCGAAGTAGACGCGCCATGTATACCTTTGCACCTCCCGTTGAGCCCTCAAGACCTGTATGTCTGAGGGGAAGCTCACCAGGAGATCCTCAACTCCTGCGTCAAACACCGCGCATATCTTTCAGGGAGGAGCCAAGCATCAGCGCAGTCGGTCCCATGTGTACAGGCCTGCTGCGACCAGCGTCTATGGAGGGAGCGACCGTCTCACCCAGCCTGAATGTCTGCTGCGATATGGGTGATGGAGTTTAATCCCACATTTCTGTCGGCAGAAGAATCGAGTGTACAGGAATATCGCAGCAGCCATGGGACGTTGCCAGTGACCGTCGCCGCGCGCGTGTTGGTTCCTGCTTGGTGCTGAAAGTCATTAACACCACGAGCATCTCACATCGACTGATTCTGTCATAGAAGTGAAGGCCGGGACAATGGCAGGTTATATTATAGTGATACTGCGCATGTTCTGCAGTGCGAAGTCACGATGACGCTTCGATTCCCCGTTCTTCGCAGCGGCCGTCTCCACCATCTCCAGTCCCACCCGGTGCCGAGACCTGCACTCGTCCAAGCGTGTGATTTTATCGACGTCTTGCCATCAAGACGCTGCATCGAGATAATACAGATTTTCAAACTTTGCTGCCACACAGACGGGAGAATTACGACTCACTGAAGATGCCTTCGGAGGATCCCCAATTCGATCACAACAAGGCGTATGCAGAGCAAGAAGATGTCTTCTTCGACGATGGCCGCGAAATCGAACTGCTGCATTTCATCTACGATCTCCCCGACATCGACAGCATCAGAGGCCATCCCCAGAAAGTGCTGCAAGCCATCGATCTCTTCGCCCGGACAAAAAAGTACCTGATGAACGTCGGGGAGGACAAGGGGAGAATAGTGTCCGATCTGATCGCGGAAGTCAAGCCTCAGACTATGGTGGCATCTCTCCTGCTTCCTTCAATGGCATGTACTGACATTCTTACAGGTGGAGCTGGGGGGCTACATTGGCTACAGCTGTATCCTCTTTGGAGATGCCGTCAGGAAAGCCGGTGGCACGCGCTACTACAGCCTGGAGCGGAACCCGGAATTCGCTGCAGTCATCATGGCTCTCGTGAACCTCGCCGGCTTGTCGGACATCGTCAAGGTCGAAGTCGGCTCTTCCGATGCGTCGCTGGCCCGTCTGCATGAGCACGGCGCTCTTTCGCACATCGATCTGATGTTCCTGGATCACTACAAGCCCGCGTACACCACTGACTTAAAACTCTGTGAGGAGTTGAAGCTCATCACACCCGGCTCGGTGCTCGCGGCTGACAATGTGATCAAGCCTGGTAATCCACCGTATCTGGAATACGTGCGCGCGAGCGTCCACGAGAAGCGAGAAAAGGCCAAGAATTCTCAGACTAATGGCAGAACCAACGGCGTTGACGAGCGCTTCGCAGAGAAGCAAGTCGCACAATATGCGAAGCGGATCGCGAAGGAGAATCTGGGCCACACGATTGGTAATCCCAACCTGGTGTATGAGTCGAAGTTGATGAACAGCTTCGAGCCGACCGGGGTTCCGGTGAGTGCAGTCTCGACAGAGTCATGTTGTTCTGGCTGACGAGTGCAGGACGGCGTCGAGATTTCGAGGTGCACGGGTGAAGAGAAATGAGCATCTGACAGCGACAGTCGACAGTCGACAGTCGACACCCGGGGCTGGGCCATGCATATCAGCAGGTTGAACCAGAGGCTTGGACATCGCGCTCCTGCAAACTCTTTCAGCTGGTATGTGATAGCAGCTGACGTCTAGAGCACTCTTGTACCCCACAGCATCGCTCTCGAATCAATATCGATTCGAGCGTTCAGAGGCATACAAGGTCTTCCCTGCGGCTCTGCATAACGTAGCGGCGGCAAAAATGACGTGCCTTCGGCTGTTGAAACCAAATTATCACCCGGGGTATAGAGTATAGTGTCAGCAGTATAGACTCGGAAATTCTTGGTCCCTTGAGTACTCTGTCTCGCAGCCTCACACCCCTTTCACACCAGGAGACATCGTCATTCACAACTTGTACATCCTTATAGAGATAAGATCTGTGTCTCGTACAACAACACTGCCTTCGTTGCACGACATTCCCTCATTACAGCAGAAACCCCACCACCAGTCGAACCACAAGAGCCCATAACGCCACTCCTTCACTGCTCACTGAGAACTGCTCACTGCCCACTGCCCACTACAAATACCCACTATCACCCCAACTGCATCTGCTCCACTCAGCTTCCCCCCTTCCCCTCCCCTCAAGCAGCCTTCCAACCCGACCGATCCCTTCCATCATGTTTTGTGCGATGAGCAGGAGTCTTCCCAAAAATCTGTCTGTAATGTTTGTGAGAATGAATCTCTGCTTTCTTTCTTTCCTTCTTTCTTTCCTTCTTTCTTTCCTTCTTTCTTTCCTTCTTTCTTTCCTTCTCTCTCTCCTCAGCCATGTCCGTCCGCGCACACACACGCCGAACCCGTTCTGCGAGCGTCGGATGGTCGGGGAGCGGGATCGGGGGTATCACGTCGTTCGTGGGTGGAAGAAATTTTTTTGGCGGGTAGGTTCTTCTTGATTGAAGAGGGGTGGATGGGGTGGACATGCTGGGGTGAGGGAAAGGTGGGATCTGCGGTCGTGGGTTCGAGTTGTTCAGGACGTGGTGTGGTGTGTGGTGTGGGCGATGCGGGAGGAGATTTCGCGTTTGCTTCCCACCATCCTCACCTCTCACAATTGATCAGGCGCGGCAGGGGAGGTCAGAGTCCATCGTGGAACAGCATAGGTATGAGTACGTGAGGGAAGAATAAGATTGCTGGTCGTCACCCTGTACCTAGGACTGAGGAGCACGCACGCACTGTGGGAGATTGGTAGCAAGCGTGTCTGACGCTTCGTGAGTCCGTGCCGGCGTTGCTGTCCTGAGCTACAGCAGGTGGTCTTTTACGTAGATGTCTTTGCACGAGATATAATGGCTTCGGATCGGCGGTTGGTGGTGAAGAAACCTCAGGTGTTCGGCACGTGACACGGGTGGTTAAGCCATACCATTGGAGACGAGTTTGGGCGTTCTCGAGGACGATTCTTGGTCGGAAAGCCAACGCAGGTCTACGTCCACTGATAGCTTCTGGCGGATAGTCATGGTGGGCAAGAGACATGAGAAAACTGCAACGCCCAATGTGGCAGCCTCGTTGTGCGGAGGCCATACCGACCGACCATAATTCGTTGTCTACATTTGCTGATCGAAGGTATGCAGTCCTGTGCAGTGAGTCTTTCCCGTCTCTCGATGGTCGAATCCGTCCTGACCCTCACTTGCGAATTTCAGGATTGATTTGTGTCTGAAAGGTATCCGTGAATATACTCTGATCGTTTCATCAAGAGGTCTGGAGCCGATCAAGAGTCGCGTGTGCCTTCAGCAATCGCATTGACCGTTCAACGAAGCATTTCCCCCGACGTGAACCTCCTTGAGCCCCACCACGCCACCAGTAAGGTCCGACTCTGATGTCAGCTCTTGTGCGTCGCTCGTACCGACACCGCGGGTTCGGTCAGAAAGGACACACTCCCTCGGTACCTCGTTCGTCACGGATAGCAGGGGACATTCCTTAGTCTCATCTCGTTATCAACCAGTCATTCCGAGGCTCAGAGCGTCCCGGGCGGGTGTTGGGGTAGTACAAGTTTCGATAGGTTCGGCCTGACGTGGTACAGCGTTGGGTGATGCAGGCAGCCGTTGGTGTCCCTGTCGATGCACCGAGTCGGGACATCGATGACGAGGGTTCGTGAATGTGCAAGAGGGTTCTACATGTGGCTTGGTGGGCTGACGGGGACTGGTCGCCGGGCTTGTACCCTCAGCTGCACCGCGGCTTGACAAGGCAGTGTAGCACTGGAGGATATCGAGAGCACGAGGTCGGCTGAGTACTGTGTGTTGTCTCGCGGCAACCATCCCGACGGCAGCAAGCGACGCACATCCGCTAGCGGCACCACCTCTCATTCCAGTCGTCTGCAGGCGCCTCATACCAGGCTGTGGGTGCGGGTGTGATGGTGGGGACAAGGGGTTGTGCAAGAGCCAGACTTGAGACATGGGCAGAAGCGCTCTGTGCAACCAGAGCGCTTCCAAGATCGATAAAGCCTGCGGACCATGGAGTTCATGCTGTCATGCGCTTCGCCATGCCGGAGATGAGATCAGTAAGCGCACATCCATTAGCTGTGCTACGTCACATCTCCTATCGAATGGTTGCTAAAGGCCAAGCATGAAATGGCAGCACAGGTACTGGTAGCGGTGTTGTTCTCAGGTGACTGAGTTAAACAACACTGCATGCGACGTCCGATCGACTCGCTGGAAAAGTCATGAACGTTATCCTTGTCGTTCGTATGATCCAATCCAATTGAGGTTTCTCATACGATATAGAAGCAACCGTGACCATGGTCAGGTGTTGCAGCCGAGTCCATCAATTCCTCGACAATCTTCCATGGCCTCAGGGTAACGCTGTGGAACGACAATTCGAGACTCGCATACCTGTCGAGAGCTGGTCCCGGGCGTACTATCCGAGAGTGCATCATGGGATCGTCGCGTCGGAACCGCTTGAATCTGCTGATGTCCATTTTCTGCTCGGGGTCCGACTCCAGCCCGCGAGCAACGCAACTCAGCTTGGCGCGATGTCCGGGTTCCAATCCGAAGGAGATCATGCGTGATTGTCATTTCCCACTGCATTCAAGCGTTCGTGCAACTTTTGGCTTCCTATTTCTTCTCGCCGTTCATCGGCGGGGTCCGGGGAGGAGAGCATCTTACGCTGCGTAGCTGGATGTGGCCAAGCACGGAATGCAGTCCGTGCCGGAGATCAGGCTGAGCTGAGCTTCCAGCGGTCGATGGTCAAAGATGCGCGATCTTCTCTTCGTCCTGGGCTCGTATCACTTGGACTCTTCGAGAAACACTTCATATCGCTCCCATTGGCACATGTCCAGCACGTGATTGACGAATTGCTTTAGCACCATGAAAAGCGGCAGGAGGCTTCGGCCACCAGTCATGCTGTCCACGTGATCGGACTACGTCTTCACCGCCTTCGGACTACCCGCGCCCTTCATGATCTCGTCCACAGGGTACGTTTCCAGCGCCGCCTGCTCATCGCGATCAGACCACTCGCGCGGGAGGACGGCGAAGACGAGATAGCTGGTATGAGTCTTCATCTCCGGCTCACTCCGGTGCACGAGCTTTCCTTCTTGGTACAGCTTCCTCTCGTCGGCCTCTCTCTTGATCCGCTCCAGCCGCTCTGCTTTACTCTCCGTATTGCCTTCCTTACTCTGCTTCCGCCCTTCACTGCTGTTCTGGCTGTGCTCTTTCCTGCTTTGCCTGTCAGTATGATGCAAAGCATGGAAATGTGCCAGTGTGTGTTCGACCTCCCTTAATCGCTCGATGCTTTCATTCACATCTGCTGCCACGGCATTCACGCCCCGCAGCCCTTCTTCTTTGAACCCCACTCGTTCTCTCCGCACGTCGACCCGCTTGTGCTGAACCTCAACCATGGTGATGTCGGCCCAGCCGGCTTTGCGCAGATGCGAGACGGTCGCAATGACCTGTTCTATGCACGGCGAGAAGGTGCACAGGTGAGTGGGAGTATGAGGATCGAGGGGCGAGTGGGGACCGGCGCGGGTGAGGTGCTTCAGTGCGACCCAGGGGGCCGGAAGATCGAGGAAGATCGCATTCGTGTTCGGAGACGCGCCATCGGCGAGCAGAAACCCGTCGTTGCACACGTCGCGATGTGTGAGGTGGACGATGCCGTCTAGTCCGTGATCTGTGATCTCGGACCGGAGTGTCTGCACTCGCGGCTCGTGGAACTCGTAGCTGCACACTCGGCCGCATTGCTCTTTCCTTGACGAAGGATAGCCGGAGAAGACGGCCCGAGCAGCGGCATGAGTAAAACTGCCACTTCCCGCTCCGGCCTCGACGATGGTGCTCCCGGGCCGAACTCGAAGGCGCTGGAGGATATAGCTGTAATCGGGGGTGTAGACGACCTGCGTGCGGTGGTCCAGCGACGAGGTCCACGACTCTGGCGTCGGCGGGAGGATGTGCAGAAAGCCCGAGCCCGCTTCGATCGGAGCCTTCACTGCCAGCGGCGCATCTCTCACGTCGCCGTGGTCCTGCTTGCGCTTCTTGCTCGGCGACTCATCGTCCTGCGCCTGCTCCGTCGGCTTTCTCTTCTGGCCCGTCGTCCCTTCCCTCCCGCTGTCGTCCGCCCTCGCCTTCTTTCCCTTCCGCCCTCGCGTGCCCGTGTCGACTTTGCTCGCTCTCACCTGACTGCCCCATTCCACACCGATGAGGGTGGAGTGAGGGAAGCTGCCAAATCTGGTGTTGGTCACGGCTCCTTCGGCGTAGCCATCGTCCGCCGACCGCTGAAGCGTCACGGGAAGCAGGCTATCGCGCTTGAGATGCAATATCGCCAGCGATTGCGCCTGGGCCGTGGGCGGTGTGTAGAGGAAGGGCGAGGGCGACATGGTGACGACAGAGTGGTGTCCTCTCCGCGGCTCAGCATCTTCTTGACTCAAATTCAATCCTGATCGATCGGGAGCTTGGGACGGAAAGGGTTCCGTGCGCGTGCTGACCGGGATGCGTTCGAATGCAGAATTCCATGTTGTTGACCGCTTCCCACACGCACCGGCGCAGGCAGGCACGTCCGACGCAGCTCCCGCGAGCGATGCGAGGCGGAATGGCACGCTCCTGAGCTCCTCAGGCACGACCGGAGATGCTCATCACATGCCCACGCGATGCTGCAGTGAGAGTGAGGTCGCGCTTGGAGCAAGGATCGGCGATGACATCGCAGTCCAATGTGGGACACACGGCCATCCACGTCAAAGCGGGATGGCATTGCATGCATGGCGCTACGGCTATCCTCAACGCAAGAACGACTGGACTTTCCAGACGACACACCTCCTCCCTGCCATCGCTCGAGTCGCTTCACGCTTGCTCCCGGAGAGGCGGGTGGCAGCTGCAGGCACCGTGTAGGTCTTGTTGATCGCGCTGCATCCATCTCCTCCACCGCCCCCCCCCCTCCACGCACAACGTGAACCCATACCATCCCTCCGCCCATACCACACCTCCACGACAGCGTTACGGGGCAGTCATCCTGCACATTGTCACTCATTGTACACACCTTATCTGGCATTGTCCCATTTCCACGAGCCTCACGAGCAGCATTACTTCCCCGAACCGAAGCATTTCCTCCACACGGCATCCGCCATTGTCCCCCAGCGTTCGCTCTGCCCCCGGTACAGCAGAGAAGCCATAGCTCCAGACGGCAGCGATACACGACCTACGCCGAGCGGAAGCTCAAGGACCCCGCCACCATGAGTCCGCAGCAGATCAGCAACCACACGGCGTACCTGCTTCCTCTGAAAGATGATGGCTCGCCGGACCTGCCGGGCTCTCCGCCCTACATCTACCTGAGTCCACCCACCAAGCCCGCCTACTGTGTGCGCTTCCAGATCGAAGGCACGAGCTCGATATGTCGGGAAGGCAGTCTCTGGGTGAACATCCCGCCCAAGGGAGAGGCGTTCGACCGAAAGAAGTTTCACGAGTACAAGTAAGATCGAACGACCTATCCGAGGTGGATCGAATGGCTGACCTGTGCTGCTGTAGACTCAATCCGAGCTTCAGCAAGTCGATCAACATTGACATCCCCATCTACCTCGCGGGTGCCTTCGAGTTCTACTGCACCTACACGCCACTCCCTCCCTTCACCACGGCAGATGTCAAGATACCCGCGCCCACGAAGACGGACACCTTTTACATCGATGTCTCGCCGTCACTCCACGCCGACAATGCCCCCCTCCCCCTCGACGCCATCTCGATCATCTCGGTGCTGTCCAAGTTCATGGGCAAGTACCCGACCGATTTCCACCGCCATCTGCGCGGCATCAGCGAAAGAGGGTACAACATGGTCCACTTCACTCCTCTCATGGAGCGTGGAGACAGCAACTCGCCATATTCCATCTACGACCAGCACCGATTCGATCCTCACATTTTTGTGAATGGCGAGAAGGACATCGTGGAGCTGGTCGCGGCCATGGAACACCAGTACGGCCTTCTTAGTCTGACGGACGTGGTCTGGAACCATACCGCGAACAACAGCAAGTGGCTCGAGGAGCATCCGGAGTCGGGCTATAATATCAATACAGCGCCGCATCTGCGACCTGCGTACGAGCTGGACAGCGCTCTCCTCCAGTACTCCTCCCGACTGAAGTCTCTCGGCCTGCCGACCCACTTGTCTGGCACGGACGATCTCCTCCGGATCATGGACGGCATCAAGATCCACGTCATTGGTGCCATCAAGCTGTGGGAATTCTACGTCTGCGATGCTGACAAGAACACCGCCGCGATCGTGGCGGCCTGGACCGACAACAATGTGCAATGGGACATCAACGTCCCCGACTCCATCGCAGATTGGTCGCTGAAGGACAAGGCCAATTGGATCCGCGAGAACTGTTGTCCGGGCACCGACCGCATGGGTGAGCGATTCCGCCGGAATGTCGTCCCAGAGCGAGGTGCCGCCCTCCTCACAAAACTGTTGGGCAGGTACAACATCCACGGCAATGGCGCGGGCGACGAGCGCACGGCGTACGGCACGATGCACAAGTTCCTGAACGAACTCAACCTCGACTGGTACAAGGAGTACGACGCCGATGTTGCCGCGCTGATGGAGCAGATCTTCAACCGCACCAAGTATATCAGACTCGATGCGAACGGGCCCAAGATCGGCGACATCACGCTCGAGAACCCTCTCATCGAGTCATACTTCACGCGCCTGCCCTACAATGACACCACCGCCAAACACGATCCGGATTCTCTTGCACTGGCGAACAATGGTTGGGTCTGGGCGGCGGACGTGATGCGCGACAACGCGGGCCCCAAGTCGAAGGTCTACCTCCGCCGCGAGCTCATCGTCTGGGGTGACTGCGTCAAGCTCCGCTATGGCTCAGGCCCGCAAGACAGTCCTTTCTTGTGGAAGTTCATGACCGAGTACACTCAGCTCATGGCCAAGTATTTCCACGGGTTCCGTATCGACAACTGCCACTCGACGCCCCTCCATGTCGCTTCGCACATGCTCGACGCCGCTCGCCTCGTTCAGCCCAACCTCGTCGTTGCCGCGGAGCTGTTCAGTGGCGATGAGAAGATGGATTTCCTCTACTGCCAAAAGCTTGGCATCAGCTTCCTCATCCGGGAAGCCATGCAAGTCTGGTCGACGGCGGAAATGTCCCGACTGGTGCACATCAACTGCGGAAGACCTATCGGGTCCTTCGAAGTCGACGACATCTCTAGCGCCGACAAGCCGGCATCGAATGGCAGCGTGACGAACGGCAGCACGCCACAGGGACGTGAAATCATCCACAAAATCATCCCGTCCAAGATCCACGCCCTGCTCATGGACTGCACCCACGACAATGAGACTCCTGTCCAGCGTCGTGATGGCCGGGATACGCTTCCCAATTCTGCTCTCGTCGCCATGTGCGCCTCGGCGTCGGGGTCTGTCTTTGGGATGGACGAGCTGTACCCACAACTCATTGAGCTCGTCCACGAGAAACGTCAGTACACTTCGCCGTACAGCAACCTTCCGGAAGGACAGGCCATGAAGATTGGGCCGAGCGAAGGGACGGGTGGTGTCAAGCGTCTCATGAACCAGCTGCACACCATCATGGGCAAGGACAAGTACGACGAGTGCTTTGTGCATCACGACGGCGAGTACATAACAGTGCACCGCGTGCACCCCAAGTCTCGCAAAGGCTACTATCTCATCGCACATACGGCGTACCCTGGCTACGGCAATGGCAACGCCGGCTTCCCGCCGCAGCGACTTACGGGGACGAAGGCGAAGCTTTTGGGAGCCTGGAACCTGGAGTGCGACCAGAGCGGGGAAGCGAAGCAAGCCGCCATCAACGACAACGTCCTGCGCGGCATTCCGAGCAGATGCAAGGACCTCCGGGGCGTGACGGTCGAGTCTCGCGGTGATGATACGGTCATCACCGTCCCGGAGAACTTTCCACCGGGCTCCATCTGCGTCTGCGAGACGTGGATTCCGGGTGCGGAACACAGCGAAGGTCTCGACAAGTATCTCACCTCGGGCGCCCGCCAGGCCTTCGCAAACTGTAGTCTGAACGACATCAACGCCATCATGTATCGTGCCGACTCCGAGGAGCGTACTATGTCTGGCGGAGCGGATGGCGTGTACTCGATTCCAGGCATAGGCAGCTTGGTGTACTGCGGTCTCCAGGGGTGGTGGTCGATCCTGCGTGAGGTGGTTTCACACAACGACCTGGGCCATCCCATCTGCAACCACCTCCGAGAGGGACAATGGGCGCTCGACTACATCGTGAACCGCCTCGACAAGCTTGCGCAACGCAAGGACGGCATCTACCGAGGCGTCAGCCCCGTCGCTGAGTGGCTGCGGTCACGGTTTGATGCGACGCGCAATGTGCCCAGCTTCTTGCTCCCGCGGTGCTTCGCGCTCGTCATCCGGACAGCGAAGAAAGCCGCCAACGAACGCGCGATCGAGCAGATGCACCCCATTGTGCAGCACGGCCAGCGCTTCCTCAAGTCCTTGGCGATGGTCTCCTGCCAGGTCCAAGGCTACATGGACAACGCCAAGCTCTGGCCGGACAAGCTCGACCCGTCGCTCGCAGCTGGTCTGCCTCACTTCGCGCAAGACTGGGCTCGCGTGTGGGGTCGTGACACGATGATCGCCATGCGCGGTCTGCTCACCTGTACTAGCCGTTATCAGGAAGCCAAAGAGCATTTGTTCTGCTTCGGCAGCTTGGTCAAGCATGGAATGATCCCGAACCTGCTCAACTCTGGCACCCTTCCTCGATACAACAGCCGCGATTCGGTCTGGTTTTTCCTCCAGAACATCCAGGACTACGTCGCGATGGCTCCCGAGGGTCTGGACTTCCTTCGCGAGCCCGTCCGACGGCGCTTCCTGCCATACGATGATACCTGGTTCCCGTGGACCGATGCACGGGCGTACTCGAAGTCGAGCACCACGGAGGAGATCATCCAGGAAATCCTGCAACGTCATGCCAGTGGCCTGCACTTCCGGGAGTACAACGCCGGCCCCGACCTCGACAGCCAGATGAAGTCGGAGGGGTTCAACATTGACATCGCTCCGGATTGGAAGACCGGCATCCTCTACGGAGGCAACGAGTGGAATTGCGGGACCTGGATGGACAAGATGGGTGACTCCATCAAAGCGGGCAACAAAGGCCACCCGGGGACCTCGCGTGATGGCGCGCCAGTGGAGATAACCGGTCTGCTGTATAGCGCCTTGCACTGGGTGGACGGCCTGCACAAGGCGGGCAAGTTCAAGTTCGATGGCGTCAAGACCTCGCAGGGCACGCACATCACATACGGCGAGTGGGCCTCGCGGATCAAGGAGAGCTTCGAATACTGCTACTACGTCCCCGTCGACGAGGCACAGTGGCACGCGTACGATGTCAACCCGGCGATCGTCAACCGTCGCGGCATCTACAAGGACGTCCACCGCTGCAGCAAGGAGTATCGAGACTACCAACTGCGACCCAACTTCCCGATCTGCATGACGGTCGCACCCGACCTCTTCGATCCCAAGCACGCTCTGGGCGCCCTCGAGCTGGCCGACAAACACCTCCGCGGCCCCATCGGGATGGCCACGCTCGACCCGGGGGACATGGAATACCATCCCGACTACATCAACTCGGACGACTCGGACAACTACCAGACCGCTCACGGTCGCAATTACCATCAAGGACCGGAGTGGTGCTGGCCTACTGGGTTCTTCCTCCGCGCCTTGTTGCATTTCGATCTGAAGCGCCGCACGACCAAGGAGGAGCGCATCGAGGCCTTCCAACAGGTCACGCAGCGTCTGAAAGGCTGCAAGGAGATGATCCACAACAGCCCGTGGAGAGGTCTCACTGAGCTTACCAATCGCAATGGATCTTTCTGTGGGGATTCGGTAAGTCACCTACCAGCATGATGATGCGATCCCACGACGCTAACCCCGTTCTGCAGTGCCCGACCCAAGCCTGGTCGGCTGGATGCATAATAGACCTCTACGACGACGCCAGCAAGCTTGGCGGGACTGACTTGCAGTGAGTGGGCGGCACCACGGGACGCTCCTGAACCACAGACACGACCGACACGACCTGACGACGAGGAGGCCCGGATGGCAGAAGCATTGACGGCAGAAGCATTGATGGCAAAAGTTTGTACTTGCGTCCCTGTGGCGCTAATGTTCCCTGTATTCTGGTAGTATGAGCTGAAAAGGAAAGGAAAGGGGCGACGGCCGGAGGGGTTGTCGTCGACGAGTGAGGAGCGAAGGGGGGTGGATCGCTATGCCTAGGATGAGTGACGATATCTAGAATAGCCTGTGAAGGAACCTCACGAGTACATTTGATTGTCCCCGATGTCCCTCTGCATTATTCAATGCCGCATTCGCGAGAATTATGTGACTACATGTACTGTAGCCCCGTCAGCGGGGAAACAGAGTGTCGGGCGGCCGGCGAGCGCCGCGTGCCGGAAGCTAGATGGGCCACCTGCTGCATCTCCACCGGCGGGCAGAACAACAGCGCAAGAAACCTTTGAACCACGGTGGATTCCACATCCACGCCGGCCACGACGATGCCTCGCGGACGCGACGAGTGCTGGCTGGAGGTCAACCGCAACCTCGACGAAGACTCGGGCAAGCGGCACCCGCGCGTCACCTGCAAACACTGCATGACCGAATGGACGTCCAACGAGAAGGCGCGGGTCATCGAACACCTCCAGCGCTGCAGCGAACTGCCCGAACAGCTCTGGCGCACCTACCAGCCACACCGTCTCGACCCGACGCTGCCCTCGGCCGCCGAGATCCAGCAGCAGCAACGCGCGCGCACCCGCGGCATCGGCTCCATGTCTGCCAACGAGCAGGACATCGCCACCGCCGCCTGCGCCCAGTGGATCCACTCCGCCGGCCTGAACCCCACCGTCACCGAGCATCCCGCCTTCCGCGCCTTCATCCGCACCCTCCGCCCCGCCTTCAAGGTCCCCAGCCGCCATCAACTCACCCACGCCCTGGTCGACGCCCCGCTGATGTTCATCGCCTACCTGGCCGACCCCCAGGAGCGCCACCGCCGCCCCGCCATCCTCGACAGCAACGAGGAGACGCAGTCCCGCTCGCTGCAGTCCTTCCTCCTCAAGTACTGCACCGGCCACGCCGCCAAAGCCTCCGCCCTCCTCGGCATGCTGTCGCTGCTGCGCGTGAAGCAGGGTCCCTTCGCCAACAACATGATCTGGATGGCCAGCGAGCAGATGACCCCCATCCAGTGGTGGCAGAATTTCTGGGTCGAGGAGCAGCCGGACCTGGCGGAGCTGTGCATGATCGCCTTGGCCGTCGCGCCCCCCGGGGACACCATCGAGCGGAACTGGTCGCCGCACAGCTTCGTCCACGTCCTGAAGCGGAATCAGCTGGGCCCGGACGTCCTCAATCGACTGGTCTGCACCTTCTGGAACTTGAGGATCCAACACGGCTGGGTCGACGACTCGCTCAACGCCACCACCGCCGACGCGCCCCACGAGCCCGACGCCGACTTCACCCCCGATCACATGGACGGATTCATGCCTTCCGCCAGCGTGAGCATGCTCCAAGGTTGATGGGTCTGACGTCCGATCCCATTTTGATCTGGAGGTGTTGATCCCGTGGAGACGAAGTGCTCCGAGTACACACGATGCGTGATGGACGACCAGACCTGCTTCGTCTGAGAGGAGAGATTGGCAAGTCTTCCTCCGAGGCTGCAACCAGCCAGATTGATCGCTGGGAATGTCGGCGAGGGCGCTGTTGCCATTTCGGAAGGACGGGCATTTGACACGGCTGCCACGAGCCCAATGTGTCTGAAAGCGGCAGCGACTCAGCGTTATGAGCTGAGAGAATGATCGCGTTCTGTAGGCGCAACACGCAGAGTACAGTTCGGGCCGTGCATGGTGATTTTACGGGGTCATCACCGGATAGCTGTCGCTCTTAACGTACCTCACGAGGTTGGAGAGTTGCACGGTCGAGTTCGAAGAAGCTCTGAGCCTGCTGATGTCGCCCCGAATCGCGACACTTTGCCGCGATTCGGCAGGCTAATGCCTTATGCTCAGAAGGTCAAAATGGAAACGACCACTAGGCTGCACGATAGTTCATGCCGCATCACTGGTCAATATGTATGGCACAGTGCGATGGGGATGTAAATGGGCTGGCTTTATTATTAAACATTCCACGCCCACGATGCAGGAGTTCGCCCCTAGTCGTTTCCTCGCTCCGAGATGGAGCGAGCTCGGCAGAATGAGGACACAGCCACGCATCATCACATTCACCGTCGTGCATCCGAATTCACGTGACGTCTTTCAGGAAGCGATGTTGTATCATTTTTTTACCATCCCTTAGCATTGGAGAGTAACACGAACATCTCATGGTGGTGGGGACGAAATCAATGCTCGTGCTCATTCTATGGCAGTCGGGCGCGGGGTCGAAAAATATCAAGTGATTGCACAGTCTATATGAACACTACACTACACTACACACACACCATGACACGCCGTCCTCGTTCCGTCTCACAAGACTCGTCCCGCAGTCGCAGCCTGGCTGCGATCCTTGGTCTGCACTTTTTTTAGCCCTTTCCCGAGCTGGATCTGCTCAAGCAGACCACTTCGGTTGGGCAGGCCCGCGGAAGATCCGGAGCTGGGAGGCATGCCGGGAGCGGGAGGTGGTCCGGGAGGGGGCGGCGGCGCACCGGAGTCCGGCATGGGTGGCGGAGGCGGTGGAGGAGCCAAAGGTGCATCGAAAGACCCCGGCATCGGTGGGGGAGGGGGCGGCGCAGCGGCTGGCGTACCGCTCGGTGGTGGAGGGCTCGCGATACGGCCCGCATTGGCTGGAGAACCTGGTCCAGAGACGGGGCTATCCATGGCTGACAGTGGCCGGGGAGGAGCCATCGTGCCGAATAGGATGGATGCGAGCTGTTTGGCACTTCCGCCTTGTGGCTTATCATCCTCATCGCTCTCATCATCGCTAGAGTCCACTACCGACCAGTCGTCCTCGTCTGCAGGCTTGGCTCGCGTCCTGCTAGGGGCAGTGACTGGGTCGGGGAGTGCTTGCTGCTTTGCGAGATCTTGCTGGGTCAGGCGGTGGAAGGGGTTCGTATCCTTCTTTTCGGTGGTGGCTTCTGGAGAAGTCACGCTCGGCGTGGTACCGGCTGACTGGTTCATGCTCCTGAAAAATGGATTCTTCGACTCAGCTGGAGGACTTGCTACAGCGGCGGGTGGACTGGTGGCAGTTTCCGGCATGGGTGGGGGTGGAGGAGGCGGCGGGGCTGATCCTGATGGGAGCGGAGGTGCCGCTGCTGGCGGCGAAGAAGGTGGCTCGTTGATCTTGGGCAATTCCGTGCTCTGAGAAGGTGTGCTTCCGGCAGGCGTATCGCGATGGGCCTCGTCGTCGTCGCTGGAGTCGTCATCGTCCATGCTCTCGAGCTGAAGGCGGAGCTGTCGTTCTCTTTCTTTAGCAGCCTCAATCTCTGCCCTCTGCGCTGCCAGGCGAGCTTCTTTCTCCGCATTCTCCCGTTTCGCCGCCTCTCGCGCTTTCTTCTCTTCCGCTTTCTTAGCTTTGCCGGCTTTGACCTGCTCTTCGAGCGCACGCAGAGAGGCTTCCGCTTCTCGCCGTTGCTGCTGAAGCTCGCGTTCTTGGCGCGCCTCCTCATCCCTATAGCGTTGTTAGCATACGGAAACACAATGGCGCTCAGAGCGGTCACATACTCCATCTTCTCCGTCTCCTTGGCCAAGGCAGCCTCCTGTTCCCGCAAGGCTTGTTCTTTGATCTGACTCTCGGCTACCTTGACTTCTGCTTGGTGCGCATCGCTTTGCAAGCTTTCACTCCTGTTCTTCCGGGGAGCGGGAGGTGGTGGCTTCGGTTTCCCGGCAGCCGCTGCGGGCGAGGGCGGCGCAATAGATTCGCCATCAATCCTCGCCCTTCGCTCCTGGTCCCGTCGTGCGTCTTCTTCCTCAGCTTGTCGCAACTTCGTCTCTCGCTCCTTCCGCTCGCGTTCAGCTCGTTGCGCGGCAGTCTCTCCACCACTCTTGGACGGTGTCTTGATGCCAAGTGCTGCCAGACGCTCGGCCATTCGCTGCTCCGCCTGCTGCTTGATGAATGCGGCACGCTCCTCGGCAGTTCTGTAGCTGGAATACGATGAGCCTGTGGCGGCCGGGGACGAGATCGGAGCCGCTCTGCTTGAGGCAGGACTTCCAGTTCCCGTGACGGGCGTGCTCGCTGGGCTCGAACTTTCCTCGGCTATCGGCCTGGCACGAGGCTGTACCGTTTCTTCGCGGCGAACGCGAGCGGCTCGTGAGCTGCGTTGCAAGTCGAAGATGAAATCCTTGACCTCGTCCTCGACGCCAAGTCCGTCTTCCCATCGTCGTCTCTCGTGCTCGTCGGAAGCACTTTCGCCACCTTCTTTCAGGCTAGATTCAAGACCTTTGCTGTATTCGGTCACACTCTCCTCAACATCGCGCACCATCTTCTCATTGTCCTCACGCTCGCGGTTGACGCGCTTGCTCTCTTCTTCCAAACGCTGGGCGGCGGCAGTGCCATCATCGCCGACATCGATCTTCTTGCCCGTCAATGCAGCCGATCGCTGCTGCATCATGGCCTTGGCTCGGGCCTTCAGTCGATCGCTCTCGGTGACCGCACCACCTGGACCAGTACCGACAATTGCTTGTGCTGAGCCAGGATGGGCCTTGGCATCTTTCAGCCGAAAGAGCTCTAGCTGAGCATCCGCAATGGCACGCTCGCAACGTCTGACGTGGCTGGCGAGCTCTGGCAGACGATCCTGCATGGCTCGCAGTTGTCTCTGCAGAGCTCGCCGCTCCGCATCCGAGTCGCCGGTCTTGAAGGCACTGTTCGGATGGCTGTCGATGTCTTCTTGTATCCGCCTGATCCGCCGGAACAACTCCTCCGCTTCCTTCCTGTCCTTGCGGTCTAAAGCATCTTCTTCGTCGGCCTGGCCTTCGTCTTCGAAGTCCATGGCGTCCAGCAGCACCTGCTTCTCGCGAATCGTTTTCTTGAGCTGCTCGATGCTCATCTCGTCGGCGGCATTCACGCTGCTGGTATCGCTCAATGCGGGCGAGCCCGACCTGGCATGGTCTCCAACTCTGCGCCTAGCAGAAGAGCGGTATCCGACGTCGTCGTCGTTGTTCTTGAACACCGTGGCATCTTTGCGCGAACCCGGGGCGCCGTTTGCTTTGAACGAATGGCCCTTGAGATAGCTCACGCCAGTCCGCTGCGGCTGCAAGAAGGCGCCACTTGACTTTCGCTCGTCCGCTTCTCTGCTGAGCAACCCCTTCATAGCATCGATGCTGTTGTTGATGTTGCGCGTCGAAGGTGGAACGAGCTCAGGCGGGAGCTGGTTCGGAAGTGGGTAGCCATTCAGCTTTCGGTAAATCAAATGCATGGCGACGGCAAATTCGTCCAAGTTCAGTCGGCCCTTGTTATGAGGATCTGAGAGTGTCCAGATGCGCTCCAGATCGGGCTTGTCCAATCCAGACTGGCCAAAAATCTCAATGGCTTGACTGCCAGTGATATATCCCTTGCCGAACCCATCCCACGCTTTGAACATCTCATCGTAAATCTTCTTCTCGTCCTTGGTCACCGCCCACGGGACCGTGGCGTTACCGCGAAGTCCTTGCGTAGTGAACCCCGATTCTCTCCCGGGTTGAGGCATCATCTGCTGTTGCATGGCTTGTAGATTAGGCAATCCCGATGCTGGGGCATTGACCAGACCCCACTGACCAGGACGACCTGTCGGTTGAGCATTCAGTGGAGCCGCCATCGGGTAGCCGGTCTGTTGTGGTGACAAGCCCGAGTGCGACCCGAATCCAGCAGGCATGGGGGGCATGGGAGGACGAGGCCCGCTGTATCCTTGCGCCTGGGGCATTCCTCCTGGGAAACCTGTAGCCTGAGGTTGGAGACCAGTTTGCATCGGCTGTTGAAACCCTGTTTGCTGCGGTTGTTGGAAACCGGTCGCTTGCGGCACGAGTCCCTGGAAAGCACCCGTGGGCTGAGCAGTGAGCGTGCTGAGCAGTTGGGTATTGCTGGGGTTCTGCGCTTGAGGTTGCTGGATCTTGGGAGGCTCGCCGAAATTTGGCGCATTCGATGATGGCGTTTGGGAAGCTGAGTTGTCCTCGACGGCGAACGAGATGATATCCACCATGCTGGAGACCTCATTGCGTACTTTCTCGGGCAAAGATGTCGGCAACGTTTTCCCAGTCAGCTTGAGATTGCACAGGTACATGGCCAAAGCGAATTCTGGGAACAGAAGCTGCCCCGACTTTGTAGTGTCCGAAAGTGTCCATATCTGGGCCAAGCTATTTCCATCCAGCTTACTCCTCAGCAGGAGGTCTTTTGCCTTCTCACCACTGAGTGCCTGCTCGCCATTGGTGGCGCTTTTGAACAGCTGCTCGAATTTGGCCTGGTCGTTTACGGTGATGAAGCTTAGGCGAATCGTCGGAATCTTGCTGCCTCCTGATTTGGCTGACGTCGACGGGGCTGGCTGGGGGGCGGAGGAGCGAAAGGAGTTGGCCATGTCGTTGCTGGTCATGCCGGTGGGCTGCGGCCGCATGGGCTGCTGGAACGCAGTCGTCTGGTTTTGTTGGAAACCCGTCTGCTGAGGTTGCTGGACATTGATTTGTGGTGCCTGTTGCTGCTGGAAACCAGTTGGCTGGGGCTGTTGAAATCCGGTATACTGCGACTGCTGTTGGCCGAACTGTTGCTGAGGCGGCGGCTGCTGCTGCTGCTGCTGCTGCTGCTGGTGGCCCGGAAAGCCCGTCGCTTGAGGCTGTAGTCCGCCGGCGGGATACCCAGTGTACTGCTGCTGCAATGGTGCCTGGCCGTAGCCCGGTTGCTGAGCGCCATATTGCGGTTGCTGCTGAAAGGGTTGTTGCTGGCCGTATTGCGCTTGTTGACGGGCGCTGTTGGCGCCGCCGAGATAAGAAGAAGAACCAGAGAACATTGCCGCGACGCCGGGCTATGCGAACCGAGTATACATGAAGGTGGGTGTGGACGTGCGAGGTTGGCCCTAAAGCTGCTCCCCAGGTCGCGACGCCTGCACGAGCCTCGTGTTGCCAAGGCCGATGATGACGAAAGATGCTCGCCGACTTCACCTCCGCCACGCGCCTTGCCTGCGTCCACTCACTCGCCATCGCTGCTCCGAAGTTCCGCAGACGACCGATCTCCTTCATGCCTTGACAATCCACAGGGAGATGTGGCAAATTGATCAGCTCGTGGATCGTTGCACAGCACGTGCACGATCACGCCCTCCTGGGACAACAAGGCTCGCAAAGGAAGAGTAATTACCTTGGCATCAAAGGAATTCTTCGGTCCTGGGGCGTGAATACGACCAAGAGACTTCATCCAAATATGGGAGACATATCTGCAGTTTCACAACGGCATGCAACGCGGACTACTTTGCTCGACATATGCTATAAGCGCTGCCTCCCACGCCAGAGATTGCTCGTATCGGAAGTGCTGCTTATATCGAGGCTCCGACGATTGATTTTGGTTACAGTAAAATGGCAGCGATCTTCATGACTATCCTCAGCTGCACAAAGGTTCATCTTGAATTGACTTGGGCCATGTAAAGGCTGCATGCTGCAATCTCCTTCCCTCGAGTCTCATAATGGGCCTCTCTACTATAATGCCAATACATAGCGTCTTCATCGTGAGAGGTTCGACGTCACAGGACCCAAGAATCATCATGGGAATGCCAGTCAGCGACTTCCTTGCTACCACAGTAAATAAGGCGGTATGCTGGTGTGAAGCTTCGCGGCGCGTCTGATTTCGACCTATGGTGCATGCTCAACATGTAACGGGTGTGCGAAGCGATTAGTGGCATGACCAGTACCGAAGTCGTCCTTGGCGCCTAAGAGGGCAACACGAGGTCAACAAATATGGCGTCTACCCGCCCACGATCCGCAGGGTTGTCTCGTCACGAGAGACTTCGTCGAGTGTCTTACCGTTCTGCGAAACAAGCTGTACTTGGGTGCCAAGGGTTAAGCTCAGCTGTTGTTTGATTGCTATTTTGGCTGCACGTTTCTCGCGCGGCTTGGCAAGAGATTGAGAGAAAATTCACGGATGCTTCATGGTATCGCAGTATATTGTGACGACGACCTGAGGCACGGAGCGGACTACTGTTCTTGTCAGAGCGAGCTGAGAACGCGCAGACGAGTCATCGCAAGCGTCGAACTTGTGGTGCTATTTGATACAAGTCCTTTACTGTACATTGTTCTACTCTTTCCCCGTCCAGCACAATGCCGGCTTTCTTCCTGCAGCGAGGCGGTGTCATCATCGTCCAGCCATGTCATAGGTTTCCAGGAAGAGGTAGGCACGATGACACAGCCCATGCTCGTGGGCCAGGCAAGTGATCGCTTGCGAACCAGCAAGGCACATCTAGCCGTTGCCAATACCATACTGTGCCACAACAGCAGGACCCAGGGCTGACTTTCAAGCGTGAGACAGCCGCAGTCCTAGGTACGCGGGTTGTCAAGCATATATGTTGCATCCGCCTAGAAGAGGCCTCTCTCGAATGTCAGTGTGCTCCTCGCTTCTGTCGGGGCGCGTTCTTGCACAATGCCCCAGTCCACGCAATCCCACCAGTCTTCCAAGTACTTCCTCTTGGCCGCAACACCATAGTCGTATAGATACACATGCTCCCACGTGTTGACGCACAGTACCGGCACCAGACTCGTTCCTCCTGGTGGAATCTTGGCCTGCCCTCTGCCCTGCTGGCTGTGTGGCCCAAATGCGCCGGCAGTATTGGCTGGTATCTGCGACTGCGCATTGAGATATGCTTGGTATGAGTTCTGGTGATTGGTGTTCATGTCGATACCCTGCTGCCTGTAGCCTGCTTCTGGAAATGGCGTGCCTGCCAAGTACGTGTTCAATATCCGCCATTGGCCAGTTCTGCTGCTCAACTTTCCTGCCGCATCCACATTGCGCGCCCACACCAGCCAGACGAATCCTGGACCAAACATGCTGTCCGCCGTGTCAATCATGGTCGTACGTAGGGTCTCGATACTGCCGAAAGTTTTGACCAAGCTCTCGACCATCTGCGGTGTTTTGCTTAGCGGGAGAGGTGCGGTGGAAAGGGTGCCGAAGAAGAAGTGGTTGTTCCAAGCCATGCTGGCATGATTGAAAACGGCGGCGTTCATGGGATCTCGGGCGAATGACAGGACGAGGTCTTTGGTGCTCATGTTTTCGATGGGTTCGCCCGCGACCAGGTCATTCAGTTTCTGAATGATGTGGGACTGGTATTCCGTCCATGCCAACTCATATCCCTTGGCGGCGAGCAGCCCCGGCACTCCCACTTCTGTGAACTGGTCCTCAAACCCAAGCAGAGGAACATCGTGGTAAGATCGCTGCTGCTGTGGCTGCCGCATCCGGGGGAGGAGAGACGTTCGTATCTGCGGAGGTGTGAGTATGTTGCCATTGGCTTCAATCGATTTACGCACACACGAGGGACATATCCACGATGTTGGCTTCAAGGCGCTCGCCGGCCGTAGTATCCGTCTCGTAATCATGGCGACGCGATGGGTGTGGTCGCGTGCGGTACACTGTCTCTCTGCTTAGAACTTCACGTCCTCTTCGGCGGACTTGCCTCTCCCCTCCGATGCACTCTCAGCCAATCGATGGACATCCGTGCACTCGACTCCAGACGCGCGCTAAAAGGTTTCAGCTTCCTCTCCCGACAGACGGACTCTCTACCACACAACACCTCGATGCTACCGCTGGTGTCACCGTCCGATGGGACCATTCTATTCCACCGTGCCCATGCATCCAGTCCATTGTCGTCTTGTGCCCGGGCGTCTCCACGGCGCCGACATGCTCCATCTCACTCGCATCCAAGACCCACGGTGAGACCTTCACGCCCTCTCCTCAGTCACTTGGTTCTGTTCACCATATGTCTTCACTCCCTGGTCGTCTGCTTCCCTCTCTATTTGTCGCGACCGTTGACCGGCCTGCATGCCATCGATACCTTTCTTAATTCTGTTCTGCATTTCTGAGATACCCGCGCATCGCCCTGCGCAAGCGTTACAATATGTTGTTTACTTCCGTGCAGACCAGCACGCTTCTCTCGTGTCTTCTACAGTCATATCTCGCGACCGCGTTGTGGATACCGAATGAGCTGGAAATCGACACGACTTTCTTGCAAGCCGAATCCATTACGCTGTTTGCCAAACGAGACAGTCAGACGTGCGGTGGTGACTCGACCCTCAGCCAATGTGGAGCTGGATTCCCTTCGAGCTTTTGCTGCGGCGCGAACAGCAATTGTCTGCTGTTGAACACCACTGCAGACATAACGGCCGCTTTGTGCTGTCCTGCTGGCCAGGATTGCCAAACCATTAATACCGTCAAATGCGACAAGAGCATGCAAAATGCGACGGCATACCCGAGCTCACAACTCCACTCGGATCCTCCCACGGAGTTGAAATCGTGTGGCAGTGCATGCTGTCCGATGGGCTACGAATGCCAGGACGGCAATTGCGTGGCACTGAGCGCGAGTGAAGTGTCCTCGAGCAATACCTCCATTACTTCGCTGCTACCCACCGCCACAGCATCCATTTCGATTAGCGTACCATCGACGACAGCACCTGCAAGCGAAGCAGCTTCCACAACAGCAGATCTCATCCAAGCGAAGGAGTCTTCCGACCGCTTTTCAGGTGGCTCGTTCGCTGCTGGCTTCGTGCCCGGAATTGCATTGGGCCTCATCGCAGCAGCACTCATTGTTTTCTGCATTCGGACGAGGCGCAAGACCTCGTCCAGTTACGTCGATGATAAGCATCGATCGGGACGTGATACATTGACAGACCTTTCTCCTGAAATGTACCGTCGTCCTACCGTACATGGTCGTTCGATCTCCGAGCCGGCTGTGGATACCAGCGCGGTCCATCGCACCGACTTCCTCAATTACTCACCGCCGAGTCAGAAAAGTATACGCCTGGATGGTGCAACTGGATATGTGGTCGAGGTGACGTCTCCACCAAGAGAGCATGCCTTGCCTCAGTATCAGACTCCGGAAGAGAGGCAGAGACAGAAGGGATGGTTTTCGCGTTCGCCTTTCGTGAATCAAGTGTCGACGCCGAAGCCGACACATTCGCCAATCCCAAGCCATCTCAAGCGAGGCACACTCTCATTCAAAGTGAGCCCAGTCCGGGCGCTGAAGAAGCAACGGAGCATGCACTCCCTTCGACGACAAGTGTCTGCAGCTGCAGATGGTAGCAGTGCTCACAGACCAGACAGCCTGAGGCGCAGTCAGAGCACAGAAACGATCAAAGTCGCGATGGCCACTCCAGACCACGGCCCGTCTCAGCTGCCGCCGACTAGTTTCGGGCGAACGCCTGAAGAAATGGTCGCGCGAAAAGGTTGCAATCTTCAACCACACCCGGAACCGCTCACCTCAAGAAGCTGGCAAACCATGACCAGCGGCGTCTCCAGCGAAGAATCGACACCGATCGACCCAGAACCCGAATACCAGACCCCGACGCGCCCAGGACGGAATAGCCATGTTGTCAAGATCGGCGCTGCTCTGCAATCACCTTACACGCCCTCCAACTACGGCCCTGGTCCAAGCCATCCGGCGCCGCTCAACGTCAATCACGGCGGAGACAACACCCACAACTTCCTCTCGGTGGATCCATCTACAGACAAGGGCTGGAGCAATAGGCTGAGCAGCATCTTCCCAGACCGCGATAGGGATTCGGGGTGGAGAGACACGAGGTTGACGACGTGGGGTTCGATCATGAACAAAGCGGGACTTACGAAAAGTAAGCTGTACGAACCTAACGGTGGGAAGCTTGCCACGAAGGGGGGTGATCCGAGGGAGTGGAATAGGCAATCGTAGGCGCTGACTCCAAGCAGCCTTAGCTAGTTTCTTTCAACTCGGAACGCCGAAAGGCGCAGTCAACTGAGCAGTGAACTTGTCCGGATCAACCATGCCTGCAGAGGTTGCGGGTATCCCACAGTGGCCACGATGATTCCGAGTCTCGTCAACATTGAATGAAACTCATTACGGTTCGAATGTCCCAACGTTCCTCCCCAGTATGACGGAACTTTCTTCTATGAAAAACACAATGGGGAAGGAACATCATTCTCTCAATTAAGTTGTCTAGATAGCGAATCGGAAGTGGGCTGAACGGAGAAGATGTTCTGAGGAA
Source organism: Pseudocercospora vitis (assembly GCA_026120125.1). Lineage (NCBI taxonomy): Eukaryota > Fungi > Ascomycota > Dothideomycetes > Mycosphaerellales > Mycosphaerellaceae > Pseudocercospora > Pseudocercospora vitis. The sequence goes on from JALRML010000051.1 coordinate 105,992, forward strand.
CGAGAGAAGAAATGGCGTTGTGAAAGAAGGACACGGCCGCAGCCGCATCAACAGTGACAAAAGTCATTGCGAAACTACATTGGAACAAGCATGCATCCTTCATGCGGTGTTTATAACGCAGAGATTAAGATTCGAACGTCCGGATCTGAGCGTGACCTTCGCGCCGTTCAGATCTTGTCGCATCCCTCACCTGCTATTCACAGAGGCGTTGAACATTGTTGTTGTTCATTCGTTATTCACGCAACTTGTGGCAATGACGATACCGGCTGGCCACGCCCAGCTTTCGCCTTCGCTCCGAGAACTTCGCCTGCCTACATGTATTTCTTCCCTCCTGTAGTCTGAGGTATACTCGGCACTCCCCTTGACGCTTATTAGCGGATTACGGTCGAAATCATGCTCAGTCTACCATGACCAACGGTGGTCGACGAAGCTTCAGAGAACCTCCTCCACACTGCCGGTACATTAGTACCCGGAAGGTTTCCGTCTCCTCACCAGACCTTTCCTATAGCGGAGATTATCATCTCCTTTGTGACTTCATCGGGACCTGGAAATTCCAACCTCGCGTCCTGGTGCCGTCAGGAAGGCTGCGGTACCTTGCAGTAGCCCAATGGCTCCCCAATAGGCTAAATGGAAATCTGCCGTATGCCACAGCCTCGGGACTCGTGCGTCGTACAAAACGTCGACACAGGTGTGTGACTTCGAAGCTTCAGGTCTCAAAGGTTTTTCGAGATGCTATTCTCTTGTGCCTCGTTGGCGTTGGCGATCCTGGGGATAATCTCAGGATCTCGGGCTCACAACAGCAATACCGATGCCACAACGCCGTATTTCGCGCCCAACTCCACCGGCTTCCGCATTCAACATGGGTTCGAGACCGTCATAGTACAGCCGTTCGGCTACGATGGCTTTCGGGTTCGAGCATGGCCGTATCGACCGCCCACGGGCGACGAGATCAGCTTTATTTACGATCCACCGCTGGAAGGCCCTGAGAATGGCAAATCTCTGGGAATGAGCTATGACACGATGGTCAACGGGACTCAGGTCGTGGCCATTAGGAATGGAAACACGGTCGTCAAGACCTACAGCCCGAATCAAAACAAGCACACCATTGTGAAACTGGCGTTTTTTCGAATTGAAGACGATGGCTCCGAGACTCTGCTGACCAATGAGTATGCGCCGCTCAAATCGCTCTTCCCGAGGGCCTACGAATGGCATGGGGCCGGATACGACTTTGAAGCGTCGTTCTCGTTCAGCACAGGCCCAGATGAGCAGATCTTCGGGACCGGAACCCAGCAAGATCATTTGGTGAACAAAAAGGGCAATGTCATAGACCTGATCAATTTCAACACCCACATTCCCACTCCCATCTTCATGAGCAGCAGAGGATATGCTTTCGTCTGGAACTCGGCCAGCACGGGCGAGATGGAATTTGGTTATCTGCGAAATCGATTCACGTCTCGATCCACCACGTTGGTCGACTATGTCTTGGTTTCGGCACCACGGGGAGACTACGACCTGCTTCAGCGGCGCCTCTCTGCCGTCACCGGACGTGCGCCTACGCCGCCGGATTTCTCTCTGGGTTATTTGCACAGTAAGCTCCGATACGAGAACCAGACAGAATTCATCCAGCTGGCACAGAATTTCCACGATTACGACATTCCCGTCTCGATGCTGGTGATCGACTACCTCTCGTGGGCATATCAGGGTGATTGGGCATTGCAGCACGACCTGTGGCCTGACGTGCCGGGCATGGTGCAGAAAGTGAAAGAGTTGACAGGCGCTGAGATTATGGCTTCCCTCTGGTCAGTATGGTAGTGGGTGACGGGCTCCTGCATGACTTTTCAGTCTGCCTGTGACCGTGCACACCACGTTCTCACACGGCCTTCAGGTCGCTTCAGTCTGAGACATTCACTGACCATTGTATTCTCCGCTTCTAGGCCCAGTGTGGAAGACGCCAGCCCCAACTACGAGACGATGCAGATCTTGGGCTTCCTCGCGGCAACTCGGTCTGGTCCAGGTGCGACTGATACGTTCAATGGTTCGTATATCCGCAACTACGACGCCACCAATCCTAAAGCTCGCGAGTATCTGTGGTCGTTGCTCAAGGCGAACTACTTCGACCAAGGCATCAAGAATTTCTGGATCGACCAGGCAGATGGCGGTAACCTGGGCGAGGCCTACAACAATAACGGGATGTCCGACTTTATCCAGTCGTTGCCTTACCCGATTTCCGATACACTGTACTATGCTGGCACTCAGACTTCCGTTGGCAAGCTCTATCCCTGGGCGCACCAGCAAGCCATCGAGGACGGCCTGCGGAATGCCACCGGCACACAGATGGGCGAGCCGTGTCAGGCCTTATCGCTCTCTCGGTCGGGCTATATCGGATCCCAGCGCTTCTGCAGCATCATTTGGTCTGGTGACACCACGTCCGTCTGGGAGACTCTCGCCGCGCAAGTCGCTTCTGGGCTCTCCGCCGCGGCGACTGGATGGAGCTGGTGGACACTCGACGCGGGTGGGTTCCAAGGCGATCCGACGGTCTGGGTAAGAGTTGACATGATTGTATTTCCGAACCTTGCTGACCATTATATTTCCCCCTCCTCAGTGGAGCAGCAACATCGACGAGGCCCCATACCGGCAGTTATACGTACGATGGCTGCAATGGACCACATTCCTGCCCTTCATGCGCAACGTGAGTCCCCATCCCGCGCCGCTCTCGACCCGGCTACTGACGCTTCCTCCCAGCACGGCGCCCGCTCCTGCAACGTCCAGAACGCATACACCTGCAACAACGAGCCCTGGACGTACGGCGCCTCGAACCTCCCCATCATCAAGTCGTACATCACCCTCCGCTACGCCCTGAAACCCTACGTCCGCGCGCTGTTCGAGCAATTCCACCTGACGGGCCGCATGATCATGCGGCCCCTGTACATGGACTTCTCCCTCTCCGATCCCCACGTCCTGCTGTACTCGGCCAACAACTCCAACTACACCACGCAGCAGTACATGTTCGGCCCGCGACTGCTCGTCACCCCGGTCACGGTCGCGAACGTGAGCGAGTGGACGGTGTATCTGCCGAAGACGGCCGCCGAGGCCGCCGTCCCCACCGGACACGGGGGGTTCAACGCGACCTCCGTGACGAGGCCGTGGACGTATTGGTGGACCAACCAGACGTATGCCGGCGGTCAAGCCGTCACGGTGCCCGCGCCCCTGGAGCATATTCCGGTGTTTTACTTGGGTGATCGAGAGGATATCATGTCGGGCAACGTCTTCTGACATCACGTAGTGGAAGGGGTGTGCGGTTTGGCGAGCGTGGATCTGCGCACCAGTGAGCATTCTCTGATGGACAGGTGGGAGAAGCGAACATGTCACATCCGATGCCAAGTGAGCCGACAGTAGGGAAAGCTATGGTAATGCGAAAGTTTCAAAATGCCCCTATCGGCACATTCCCGAGTGCGATTTGACCTTCATGTTCCCGTAACCTGCCGTGTTTCAAGGGACGCAGGGAAGCGCTAGTCTATTCTGCTTTTCTGAACAACATTGCCTATTTGGCAGCACGTCCAGCGCCAAGAAATGAAACGCCCGTGTGCTACGGCCACTCTCACCCTCTCCCATTCTCGCGGACACGAATGACGTCTGCTCCAGGACGAAGTCCTACTACTGAGTAATGTCGTGACCTTCACGCCGTCTGTGGGACCACCGTGCTGAGTATGTCCCCGAACGTGTTGGCGATCGCTTGGCGGTTGTCGTCGACCCGGCCCATTGTGCTGAAACGCTGGCTCGAAGTCGCATCCATCCTCGGAGCACGGCGCTGGGGGAGAGATAGACGGTTGATGGAGTGCTCCGTCCGAGGTCCGATCCGGATGGTGTATGCGCTCGCTGCTGACCAGGACGACTTGTCGGTCGATATCAGGGTGGCGGTGGGTGCATCTGCGCTCGGGCTATTCTAGTTCGTGTCCCTGACCGCGCCGGCAGTGGCGATGGTGCTGTCGTTGTAGGTGGGGAATGTCGGAGAATGCCATTTGGGCTTGTGACGTGGTGCTCATGCTTCCCGCGATGTATGCCAGGGTCCAGACGGCAGGTGCGGCAACGGCGATGCGTACACGAGTGGCAGGAACGACCCCAGCCAGGCATCAATCGTACTGCTATGTCGGAAATTTCCCGTCGAGAGGCCTGTCCAGGTGAATGTCCCTCCAACCCGGTGAGGGACTGTTCATTCCTCCCCAGGCTGGAGTGGACCATTCGATCCACGGATTCACGACCGTGGGTGCGCCCGCCGGTCTTCCAGAATGGTGCGCAATTTCTGCGTGTTCATGCGCGTGGGCTGAGCGTGCATGGCAAACGTCTCTTGCTGCGGACTGTCAGACCTCTCAGCATACCTGGGGTTGGCGGTCAGCATGGTTCGATGGATCAGCACGACACTACTGCTTGTACATCTTGGCGTCCTCCCGGGCTCGCTCCAACACCGTCTCTGCCGTCTTGACCAATTCCTCCTGGCTTTGTCTGGGAGAAGGGTCAGTCATCAGGGCGTCCCACCAGCACTGGGGGGTGCTCACTTCTGCTCCTCGTCGGGAGGATATCGGGGATCGGAGTAGAGCCCTTGGAACAGTTCGACGGCTCTCTCCGCGTGATATCTGGCGTGCCGTCAGTCAAGTGTGATCGATTGATGTTTTCATGATGCCGCACGACGCACACGTATTCGTCGGGAGAATGGGCCAAGATCAGGTGACATCCAGCCTTGTGCAGGTCACCAATCAGAGGCTCGTTGACCAGTCGCAGGCTGATGCTATTGGCCTCATCGAATCGCTCGGCTTCAAAGGCTTCCCACGCCTGGAGGAAGAGTCGTTCGAATTTCTGCCCGAGTGGATTCAGCGCTTCCGTCGGGATGATCGGCGAAGACATGGTGGCTGTCATGTCTGAAGGCAATGCCAAGCCTGGAAATCGATGCGGTGACGGTGGGTCCAAATGGAGCGGGACGGACGATATTCGTGCTGATGGCGATAGACCGCAGTGGTGGTGTTCCCATACACACGTACGGAGGCGGAATCGATGGAGTGGTACCGCACTCTTATCACATTGCGGGTGGGGTCCCAGGCCACCTCCGGGTGCCGCTCGTCAATTGTCATCACCCCGGCTGGAGATCGCCATCGCAACGCACCCTTGCTTTCGGAGGCAGGATATAACGCAACGCCACGTACGCACGCGACGTGTAACGGCATCGACGCTTGCTTTTGCCATTAATCTCACCAGAAGGGCCGCTGTTCCAAGGCACCGTCGGTCATCCGTCAGTCGTTGTATATCCCCGGCCATGGATCCCAGGCATTCCTGAACCAACCTTTGGAGATGAGCCCTGTGCCAGCCTCCCCCATTCGACGATCTGTGCCTCGCATTGAGCACTTCGTCCATCGACCTCCACGAGTTCGCCGCAGCGGAGCGCATGGGCGCTCCGCTGTGACACTGCCGAGATGAAGAGCAGTATCCAGGCGTGGACATGAAGTGCGAAGACCATGTTTCAGGACCGAAGTCAATGGCCGGACGTTGAAGCCGCAAGATGCCGCCTGCAACCGACCTACTCACGGCAACGTCGCTGTTGCGACCAGACACCTGCCTTCTACGCTCAAGTCCAGCATCCCATCTCGTTACAATGTCGTCGATTCATGACATCGCAGCACAGCACTTGCCGATGCACACCTGAAGCCGTCCCGCCATCGCAATCGCCTCTCTTGGTCGACAGTGCTCATGCCATCTCTATATATCGCACTGGAGCTCGAAAAATACTCACCTTCACTCTTCCGCGGTCGGAATCAAAGCCTGCAATAGGACACGTCTATGGAGGGGCGCCGACAGTGACACTCCGCGCAGAGGGCTGCGCCGATGGTCTCGTCCGAGGTAGTCCTGTCAGGAACACCACCGATGTGCATAGCAAGGCTTTGCGTCGATCTGAGGATGAACGAGGGAAGTGACCTCACAACAGCTCACTCCCGGGCTCTTCCGACCTAAAGCAATATGTATCAGATACGCTTTCCGCCTTGCAGCATGCATCTGCGAGAAGTCGTCCACATCGCGGAACAAGGTTCTGTCACTCGATGCAGATGCGCGCTGGGAAACGTGTCAATTTTCAAATGCCGGCAGCCTTGCGCATGAACTTGGGCGGCCTTTCCGTCAACGTGACGTCGACTAGCTCGACTCGTCTGACACTTCTTCAAGCTGGTGGTGACGGTGGCCGGTAGGTGATGGTCGTTCCACTTCTTCATCATCTTTGCCACCGATCAAGATTTCTCATGTTGACCATGTTCGTTTCGTATCGACCATTGCACTGCAAAACTCAAAGCAGACATAGAGCCTTCATATAGGTGCTCAATCCGACTTCGCAATATTGAGCGCGTGGAGTGAGCCGTCCTAGTCTGCTAGCTCATCTGAACCTTCCGAAATGGGAAGTAACATTCACTCAACCCTGCCACAAGCCGGGAGTCGCTTGCCCTTCAGGTCAAAGCTTTAGAGCGGGGTCTTCTAGCTCCCACACGATCACTCCTTAGGCATGAACCACTACACCTCTCCATCATTCACAAGATTATTGCACTCCTGAACGCAGTCCCAAAACCGCCGACGATCAACAAAGATCCCAAAACCCACCATGCCCAGCAACAACACCAATTCGTGCAGCTCCGGTGGCTCCGGCAGCACCCAGGGCGGAAGCTACACGGTCTCGTCCAGCGGCACGAACTCGAACGTAGGCCAAACACGCGACATATATCCCATCACAACCTGAATATGCGCAGGGCAACCACTACTGCGCGCGTGATTACGGCTCGTCCGCCTCCAACCCGAACAGCTACCACTACAGCAAGTCGGATGGCAGCTACTACTACTCGAGTCGGTGGATATGGTCAGCGAGGCGGAAGGCCAGTACGGCTGACGAAGACGTGCAGACCCGAACGGCTCGACTTACTACAACAGCGGCAATGGCTCTAGCAGCTACACGGCCCCGGGCGGCAAGAAGTGATGGAGCGGGCCCGGACGGATCGAGGCGGCGTCTATTGCGGTTGTGGAAGCATGGTCAGAGACCACGTGCTCTGAAAGGAAGGACGCCACGTCCGGTAAGGTCACAGCGGCGCGAGGAAGACCGGAGTCGACGTGGCCGCTGGTGATATGACTAGGAGTGAGAAATATGCCACATCTGTACATCACGCTCACGGACGACTATCTGTATCAGCACTTCTATCTTCGAAAGCTACTGCGCGCCGCCCAGATAATCCCATGCCGTTAACGTGTGAATCGTGACCGTGTCCAGAAATTCTTGCACACTGACCTTTTCGTCCCTCTCCGCCATGCCTCTCGGGTGCGGTCCGTACGCGTAGGCCGGGACGGCGTGTCGCCGGAAGTGCTTGCAGTCGGTGGCGCCGAGGGAGCAAATGGCGACGGGCTGCGTGCCGCGCAGAGCTGTCGCGTTCTGCTGGAGCAGGCCGACAAGTTCGTGATCGGGGCGACTGTGCGTGGACGTGTGCGAGTGGTGCTCGTGCACGTGGTACGAAGCGGTCGGGAAGTCGTGCAGGAGGTCATCGATGTAGTGCCGAATCGTCTCCGTCCTGACTCCGATCGGAATGCGGATGTCGGCTTCGAAGACGCATTTCGAGGGGATCATGTTGATCTTATCGCCGCCGTGGATCGTGCCGATGTTCACGGTCGGGACCAGCATCGCGTCTGCCGCGCCCGGCCACATGATTTCGTCAGCGACGTGCCGGACCCTAGGCTGTCGCATGTGCTGCTTGATTTCTTCGTCCATGCCCAGGTCGGAAAGCTTCTCCATGCCCACGAGCCGTTCGATCAACCGCGTGGCGATCCGGATGGCGCCTTCACTGCGATGGATGTACGCCCCGTGAGCCGCCGGGGCGGTGACGGTGAAGGTCAGACGGAACGTGCCCTTCTCTCCAAACCGCACGCTATCCAGGCCACTGGGCTCACCGATGAGCACGCAGTCTCCCCGCCACTCGTCGGCGCCGTCGTCCTCGAGGAGATAGCGCGTGCCCCACCTCCCGCCAGTCTCCTCGTCGGACACGACTTCCAACGTGCAACGCCCCGACAGGGCCGAGTGGAATCTGTGCAGGTAGGTGTACGCGATGACGGAGGCCGCCGTGCCAGCTTTCATGTCGATGCCCGATCGTCCATGCACGTAGGCATCCTCGACGTCGCCGGAGTACGGATCGCGTTCCCATTGCCCCGCGTCACCGACGGGGAACTGATCGATGTGGCCGTTGAGGACGATACTGCGCGGGGCCTGCGCGGAGGCGGACGTCGATGCGCCGCCGTGCAGGACGCTGACCAGGTTGGGCGACTCCTCATGGGGTGCGATGATCCGAGACGAGATCCCGCGGGCGCGCAGATGGGACTGGACGATGTCGATGGCCTTCCTGGTGTCGCCGGGAGGGTTGGGCGTCGGGGCTCGGATGAGCGATTGCAGAAGCGCAATGTGCTGTTCGCTCTCGCTGGCGATGAGCTCGAGAAGTTCGGATTTGGTCACCATGCTGTCCTGACGCTCATTGAGGGTCAAGATGGATTTCGAAAGACGAGATGCAGGCCAGACTGGGGCGGGGAGGTGCTCTGTTCAGACACCGCTGAACTCCGATATACTAAGACGATACCAGTACACCGGCCCTTCCGCGACGTCCTCATATCGTACCCACTCCGATGATCATATATTGCAGCCCGGTCGAGCAGGCATTGAGCCCTAGTGCCGGCCGAGTGAATGAATGCACAGCACGCCGAGCATCGGGTGGTGTGCCGTCCCAGTCACGGCGGAGGTCACGATCAACAGCACGTCGTCAGACTGGACTGGAGATGGGATGGTTATCTCTGTGGAAGTATCACTTCTAAGATAAGTTTCCTCCCCATGCCTTGCCCGTCCGCTTCCTTTCGGCTCGATCCGAGCCTGAACGAACGCTTGCACCGTAAGCTCGTTACAAGTACAGTTCATACATCCTCACACCCGTAGACACTTTCTCTCATTTCACCTGCAATCTTCGGAATTTAGGTCCTCTGGCAAGCTAGGGTCGTTGTTGATCTTCGGTGCTTTTCCGGCCCATACGCAGGCCCGCGAGTTCATTCAGTTCAGTGCAGTGCAGTGCGGGACAGGGTGAGCAGGGCCAATCAAAATACGAAGGAGCAGAGCCCACTTCCTGGGCTCTTGCTTCCCTCCTCTATTCGGATCTGCACAATCCGAATCTCGTACTATGTGCGTCCAGGCAAAAGCATTAGGCGCTGGCATCTACAATGCACAGAGGCAGCAAGACCTGCCACGGATCAGCCTCGCCATCGTCTACCCACGAGACGAAACCCGTTCCATCATCCTTTTTACAGCTGTGGTGAGCTCCTTGAACCCAACCCGTTCTCCCGAACCAAATCCGCCAATATTATTTTTCTTGGTGAGGTTGCCCGCGAGGTTCTGGTGCTGGGGACCCAATCCTCGCAAGAACAGGAAACACAGTACGTCTTCGGGGAAGGTGCCGTTGCCGCCAGTCTTGCGCTTGTAGAGATCCGAAGTGGACTGACCGAGTGCGGCCGCCGGTCTTCGGCTTTCGTGGTGATGCGTCAGCGCGTTGTACTCATCCACCTTCAGCTGCAGGGTGAAAATGTAGTTGTCGAGGTTGTTGTTGCAGCCCGCGAGCGTGATGCCGCTGATCTCGTTGAAGCGCACGTACGCCTGGTCGCTCCCTCTCGGCATGCACATGTCTTCCAGAACCGTCCAGATCTCATGCGCGGTATGCAGAAGCTTCACTCGATTCCACAGACCCTGACTCAGGGTCTCGCGAAATCCCAATTTGAGCATGTCATTCCGCCGCCTGAAAATGGCGAGCTGCTTGACGTACTCGTTGTGCTCTTCCACAGGCACCTCCCCTCCGTCGGGCGGCGACACGATCTGCGGCGGCTCCCGTTTGTCGCCTCGGAGCACGTCGGCGCAGTTCTCTTTGATTGCAGCCGATTCGAAGGCGTCGCGATACATCCGCCAGTCACCGCCAATCACGAAGGGCCGAGGTATGGAGGCTTTGTAGCTTTCGCCATTCCCGCAAGTGGATGAAGCAAGGTACTCTACCGAACTGTGCTCCAGCGTGAGGCGTTGCGGCTTGACATGTTCTTGCTGAAAGGCTGCGAGCGCCGCGAACACTTGGTGCGCCTGCGAAGCCGTGGCCGGGTTCTGCGATGGGTTCAGTTGCGTATTCGACAGGTCGATCATCGTCGAGGGTTCGCTGTCGATGTGCATGGAATCTGCACCCGCGCTGGTTTGCTGGCTGTGATTCCGCGGCACATGGTTCTGAGCTGGCTGGGGCACGCGGGGATGCGGATCGTGGTCATACTGGCAAGCCGCCTTCGTTCTCGCACACGTTCCACAGGTCGGCCGCACGCTATCACACCTCGACTTCTTGGTGCGACACGACTGGCACGCCGAGGGGAAGCCGGTCTTGCCGGGTGTCACAGGAGGGGCGGTTGGCGTCTGCTTGTCGTCCTTGTCGCCATGATGAGCGCAAGTACCATACTTCAGCCACTTTTGCTTCATGTTGGCGACATCGGTCCGTTGGAACAGACCTTCCGGATTCGTGCGTTGAAGGAACTTGAGGACGTCTGTCGTCTTGGTCCCGATCGCGAAGAGACCATCCACGGCTTTTTCCACGCCACCGGCTCGCGCTCGCCGCCTGTGACCGGCCAATTGCATGGCGTCCACGGCAGGATGGTTGTGATGCGTCTTCCGGTGCCGAATCTGCCAGTTGCCTGACGGGTCGTGAGGATTCACCGACACGGCGGCGAGCGACATGGGACAACCGATGCGATTGCTCTTGCGATTGATGCGCACGCGCTCCTTGTGCGGCGTTTTGGAGCTGGTGACTTTGCCATGTTTGCTGCAATGGAAATAGCGCTTGTAGAGCTGGCCCTTGGCATTCTTCTTGCTCGCGCGACGCACCAGCTCGTAGCCGTGCTCCTTGCTCCAGGCATGGATGGCCTCCTCCAGCTCGACTTCGTTGCGATACTCCGCTTCGGGCGGGGGTGGGAGTTGATACACAGGCTCATCCGGGTCCACATCGCCATCATCATCGTCTTCGTCATCGTCGTTGTCGTTTCCGTTCCCATCGGCCGTGTGATTCCCGTTCGCTTGAGCTTCATTCTCCTGCCGCAAGACGTTCATGAGGTTCTCCTCATAGTTGATGGACGGCGAGTTGGGCTCGGGCGGCGGTGCACCGGGGCCATTGCCGGGCGTTTCGGGCACTGGCGAAGGCGCGTCTCCGAAGAGGCCATTGTTCTGCTGTCGCTGCGGCGGCGCCGAGCGCGCGGTCTGGGGGTTGCCCTGTGGTAAGCTCTGAAAGAACTGCGGCTGCTGCTGTTGGAGTTGCTGCGGGACCGGGACGGGGTTGGAGTATGGGTATGCTCCGTTCGTCGGCGCCTGCTGGTAGGCTGTGGTCTGGTAGCCAAAGGTCTGTGGTTGTTGCGGCGGGAAGGGCGGGTCTGCGCATGGCCGTTAGCGGGCTCGCACGTGCGTTGTGTGTGTGGGATGCAAGATGCAGTAATGATACATACACGGCTGATTGTGCTGGTTCATCCTGGTTCCATCTAGCGCGTGTCCCTCAGAGTCAAAGTCTATGCGCTGGTGTGGTCGTTATACGCAGCCGTGTGTTATCCAGAAACTGACCGCGGAGCATCGGCTTCTCCCGCAGCGGAAGACGCTCAGACCTTACACAAATTGGTCTTCCTCTTCTCCTCACAACTGCTTGCGACCTCGGCAGCCCGACAGCGTCGTTGCCCTCACTGGTTTAGCTTCTGCTGTATAACAGAACAGGATACTTGCCAGTAATTGGGAGTATCGAACTGGCCTGCACCAGAACTCTCCCACTCAACATTGGAAACTGATCAAGCAACAATCCTGCTTAAGGACCGCAAGAGACTCCATGGCTAAGCGGAAGGAACGTCCGCTTGCTGAAAAAAACGACGCTCCGATAAAGTCTTCAGTGATGCGTACGGACATGAGTAGAGCTGCCGGATGTGGCAATCAGGATCAAAACCAAAATGACAGTCAGCATTCCAACGGGTGTGTGAACATTGTGAATGAGAGCCTGATATCCGTCCTCAACGGAAGTACACACCACTGGTATTACAGTAGATGCTGTCATAACCTAGAGCACTAGGAAGGTCACTGAAGATTTGACATCTCGCAAATGCAGCCAAACAAACAAGCACTATGATCCATTCCTTTCCCTTTCCATATCCATAGGCCCGCGTCGTCCTCGACTGCGGCGGCACGGCCCTTCTTTTTCATGTGGAAGGAGATAAATGATCTCATACCTGAGCTAGGGAATACCTTATCTGGGCTTTCAGTTCAAGGCTGGCCAGCATTGTTACGACCAGAAGAGGAAGATGTTGAGAAGAAGAGCGTGCAAAGATACAGTTTGCATTAGGGGCCGACTTGGCGCGGACTAGACGCCAGTGCGCTGTTCGATATGCAAGGGTTGCGAAGACTTCCTTGAAACTAGATGACTTCTGGGCCATGATTCTGCAGTCTGCACGAAAGGTCGCGAAGCCATAGAATAAAAATACAAAAAGCTTGTGTGTAGCGGTCATCTGTCCTAACCCACATGATGTACAATTCTGTCGTATGTTTGGCGTGTCTCTTGATATAGATCACTGTCTTCGCCCACCGCCGCCGCATCCAACTTCAATCCTCGCTGCGCAAATGCACGCGCCTCGCCGATACGACCCAATTTCATCGACAGCTCGGCAGTCGCCATATACATGGTGGCAAGTTCACGCCCGGAGATGCCTTCACGTTCGTAGATATCCAGCATGTCGCTCATCATCGTGAGCTCGACAGCGCTCGGATCTGAACCGTCCCGCTGTGCGTTTTCTTCGGCGAAAGTGTGCAGCTTTTCCTGCAGGGCCACCCGATTGGCCTCGCCACGCCGTCCGCGAGCTTGAGTGGTGTCGCACGCTGGGCAGTCGCAGAGGAACCCATAACTCTGCTTCAGCCGACGTTGTCGGTATTCTTTCAACGCTCCGTGTTCGTGGAGATAACTGATCGTGACTTCCGCGCCAGCGCGGATGGTCTTAATGGCGTGGATGGTGAACTGGCCTAGATTCTTGTTGAAGTTGCCCTGGCTATTGGGGACGCATGCGTGATTCAACCGACATATGTTCTGGAAAATGGCTTGCTCGCCATGTCCGATGTCGAAGTTGTTATTACGAAAGACCTCCAGCAGGTATGGATATTGTAGAACAGAAGTCCAGAAGGGCGTGGTTGACACGGCGGATTTCTCAGGATGACCGGATGCCAATGCATGCCATGCAGCCGTAGTCCAGCTGAGCACGGCAGACTTCTTTACGGGATTGATGGACAAAGTGTGGAAGTGTTTTCTGTCGACCTCGGAAAGCCGCCGGGAAGCTGGAAAGACCTGTCGCTCAGAATCAACAGAGAAGAGAGGAGTTTCTGCTAAAATGCGAGTGCCTGGACAGATTGACCTAGTGGCGAAGATACCGAGTCCTTTGACGCCGGCACTACGTATTTCAATCATGCGATGTGCTCCTCTGAAAATGTCGTGCAATGAAAGAAGTTATGGACGACGCCAGGAGAGACTGCCAAGCCCTGGGGGTAAGGTGAGATTCATCATCGAAAGCCATGGGACTGTTATACAATCAGCGCTGTGAGTCTTGCCAGTCGTTCTGGAGTCATTGCGAACGTAGACGGCAGAATCTGAACAAGACATGGGAAGTTCAGATGTAACGAGGCGAACTCAAAAGGTATGAGGTGTCAGAGGCTACATGCTAGGTACCAACCAAGCCTCAGTGCACCAAGGGCCAGGAAAAGCAGCAGGAGGGGTATGCTTCCGCAGGTGGAGTCTGCGAAGCCGAATAAACCCCGTGATAGACATGCAGACCACACGTCAGTCGGGAACAGTGATGTGGCCACGCCGTCTTCACAGATGGGAAGTCGTGGTGCACCTTCGAGCCTTCGCTTTATTCACCGTGGTCGAGTGGATCTCTTCTTTCGCCCTTCCACAACACATTGGGTCGAGAGCCCTGGAGATCCCCAGACCTTGACCAGTTCTAGCCCTGCAGATTCGAACAGTGCTGAGAAATTTGCGGTCGAACGCTCTTTGCCCGAGATCATGAACATATCTGTAAGAGTGTAAGTAGGTAACCTCTCGAGAAAAAGCGTCGACCATGTTTCAAAGTGCAACTCGCTGCATTCCACTCACGCAGATCAAGTTGGTATACTCAGGTATCCTCTCTCTGCACCCGCGGGGGGACGACCATCTCTGCAACGAGCAAGATGGAGTCATCGGCCATCGCCTCTACTTGATGCCTACGATGAGTGTATATGTGAGCAGGCTTTCGGCTAGTAGCGGCAGAGTTCATCATGAAGTCACTCACTCACCGCAAGATTGTGGCAGCGTAAGCATCCGGCCAGTCATGGAGCACCCGTCGTAAATAATAGACTTTGGCATCCCTGACCGGCTGTGGAGTCCAGAAATCATGCACCATCGGTTCAATGCCCAGCTCGGCGGGCAGATGATCGAGAGGAATGGCTCCAATGACTCTCTCCTGGTCCTGCGTGATGACTCTGCCCTTCAACTCCGGATGTGCTCGGCGGATTTCCTTCAGAGTATCGCCGAACGCGCCGCCCACGTCGACCATGAACACTCTGCCAGTGTCTGCGGCCTGTTGAGATGCCTCAGCCAGTCGCTCGAAGGGGTATAGGCCGGTCGCTGGTGCCACGGACCACTGCCCGGTGAAGGCGGTATGGACTGTCGCCATCAGCTCCGGCGTGCGAGCCAGCACCTCATGCCAATCGCGCCCGTCCATGCCACACGCGACCCCCAGTGGATGATGTCTTGGGTCTTCCGGCTCGTCTCGAGGTCCACAGCCAAGGAATCCAGGCAGTGCGGGCCACGCCTTATTGAGGTAATCGTCCACGAGGACTTGGAGCAAGCACGCGTTTCCCGGGTCGAGCAAATTGAGACTTCGCTTCGTGTGGGCGTACGTGTCCTGTTCGACTTCCTCGAAGAATCCTGCGCACACCGTCATCCGCATCATTCGGGTAATCAGAGCCTCGGAACAGTCCAGCTTCCGTGCAAGGTCGGCCGAGGGGATAGAACCCGTGCTCGGGATGGCCTCGAGGGCGTTAATGGACATGAGGAAGCGGAGGGCGTACGCCACGGACGTTTGCTCCAGCATCATGAAGAACGTATCGTCGCCATGGTCGAGCTCCAGAAGGAGTTGACGGGCTGCAGCTCGTCTAGGGAACAGCAAGTCAGCATTAGTGTTGATTCTATCGTTATTTTGTCGGCCAGTCAAGCGCCACGGCTCCGTGCGTGATTGCAGATCTTTCCAAGGCGGTGGACTCACGCCTTTTGCCTGGTTGTGTTGTTCGCTGGATCTCGCAGGTATGCCTCAGTCAAGCCTGATAGTTTCGCCGATGCTTCAGATATGCTTGCGAGGCCGTCAGCCATTGCGCTTGAGCCTACTGAGTTAGGAGATGTGAATCGTTCGGTGTTATAGTGGAAGTGAGGATATACAGTTGAGGAGCACACTCGACGCCATTGAGAGAATGTGAGGCGGCATATGATCATGGCAAGCACTGGAGAACGGCAACAGCGCCATCACAGTGACCGGGATGCTCCTTCACCTTCACGATACCTCTACTGCTCCCGGTCTGAAAGTCCTCTCCTGCATACCAGCTCATCCTTCGCAGCTCGCGCTTTCGCAAGGGTGCGCCGTATGCATCGCGAGCTGCAAGTCTCACGGCTGGAGTTTGATGATGCGTGGCATCAGACCGCATCCTATGCGCGGCCTGGTGCACAGTACCTCGACGCTTTGACTGTTTGAAACCGCAATGGTATCGGAATCGTACACGGCCGTGACGTGTACAGGATGAGCATGTGATGTGAATAGCTTCCGGAGAGGGACTCACCAGCACCGTCACGTGAGTGTCTCGGAGAAAACCTAAGGCTACAGTGAGTTCTAAGGCAGCAAGGCATCAGCATCAACTTCATGTTGTTTGCAAGTTATGGCTACCGAGAGGCTGGGAGCAAGGCTTGTGAGTTGCAGGAATGCAGATCTACCACGAGTGTGGAGCACCGCCGTACAATAATCCATCTTCAGATCATTTATCCACGCCTCGAGAATGATGGGTGGAGGTTGGCAGAGCCAATGTGGTCACAGTCATGGTAGCCCGAGGCTGCGCTCGCAGTCGCCCTGTTGGCGCGGACACAATGTGGAAAACCATGCTGACCGTCTCCGTCTGGAGCTCTGTAGACCAAGTCTCGTGCGAGCATCGGAAATCGCAGGAATGCGGCTCCTGGCCTTAGGTGACCCGACAGGGACACGATGAGGAGCTGAGTCCGGAGGAGTGTTGGTGGAACGGGAATACCAGCATATCGATTCCAATTCACCATGGCAACTCCGACTGCTTTCGGTCTGCCTCTGAGGAACGCGGCTCGTCCAGATGCCTGGGGCCGCAAACAGCGCCTCAGGGACTCTTGCCCCGAGTTCGGTGGGCGAATGAATCCGCAATCACTTCCATCTCGCGAGCTTCGTGTGAGAAAGAGCTACGCTGCTGACCATTTTCCGCAGAATCGTGTGAACAGACAGCGACATGGGGTGGAAGGCGATCGTGCTCGGCCCGTTGGCTTTGGTGGCAGCTCAAGCAAATGGTCAGTCATCGCCGGGGCGTGTGGGTGACATATGCTCTGCTAACACTGCCTCCAGTGCGGGTCGTGACAGTCGTTGTTCACCAGTCTTGCGGAACTCCAATCGGCTTCCCGACGACCTTCGATTACCCAAATACCCCAGGAGCCATGGGGTCATATCACGCTCCCACCACCACCACCTCAACCGAAGCGAAACCCCAAGGCCCAGGCCAGACGCCTTCCGAACAAACCAGAAACTTCACTTATGTCTCTGATGGAGTCACACACACCACGGCGTTTGGCGTGCCCGGAACGACCGTCATATCATTGTACCCGGGCACACCAGCCATCTCAGAGCCCGTCACGACCACCATCAGCGGGACGCCGGTGATCTTCATGCCGCCTTTCACCACTTCATTCACCACTTACACGGGAACACTCCCCGCACCTGCCACGCTCTCCACCATTCCTCCTAGTGGCAATGTCCAGGGCACCTACATCGTGGCAGTCGTTCGCTACGTGACCACGACGGTCCACTATACGGGAACTGTCCCGATCCCTGCACCGATCACGCAGACCATCGCACCCACGGGCACCCAGCCTGGTACAGTCCTTATCGTGACTCCCCCGCCGTACACAACCACCACTCGATCGTATACGGGCACGAGCTCCCTGACTCAACCCTTGACAGCAACGCTTGTAGGAAGCGGCTCCGATGCTTGGACTGTTGAGGTTCAGACTCCGCCGAACTATGCTGCTCCAGGATATGTCACGATGACTCAAGCCTATACGGAAGGCACGTCCATTTCTGCTCCCATTGTCACAACCGTTGTCCAACCATCGGGCACTCAGTCTGGGCTGATTGTGGTCCAAACGCCGGAAGGGTACATGGATGATTACGTTACTTCCACCCAGCTGTACACCGGGGAATCTCCAATCGAAGCTCCTATCACCACCACTATTTCGCCGCCGTCAGGGACACGGCCAGGCCTCGTCGTGGTGCAGACACCATCAATCAGTCACATGACAACGGCCGAGTCATACACGGGCGCCCCTTCCATTCCCGAGCCTGTTACACCTACCGTGATTGCTCCTTCCAGCGCTGGGCCAGGCGCGGTGACTTTCCAAACGCCATCTGGTAATACACCGTCACTCTCATCCGCGGATGCC
This sequence comes from Pseudocercospora vitis, assembly GCA_026120125.1. Classification (NCBI taxonomy): domain Eukaryota; kingdom Fungi; phylum Ascomycota; class Dothideomycetes; order Mycosphaerellales; family Mycosphaerellaceae; genus Pseudocercospora; species Pseudocercospora vitis. The sequence goes on from JALRML010000051.1 coordinate 123,823, forward strand.
GCAACAACAAGTGGTGCGCCGCCTTCCGCGACCTCCCTTGTTGCCTGTTCAGCTGTAACCTGCGGAGCTGTTTCGACCAATGCGACCTTCTGCGACAACACCTATGGCAATAGCTTTAATGTAGCCTGCGGCACCAGGTATCTCGGCAATGTTGTGAAGCGTGCCGCCACGAAAGATGCAAACTCATGTCTGATTGCATGTGATGCCACTCCTGGATGTGTTGCTGTGAACTTTTATGGCGGTGTTGATGTCGATGGTGATGGCAATTGTGAGATCTTGGATGTTGTCGAAAGAGCCGTTCCGGCTTCTGGTGTAGCTGCAGCTGAGCGCCCTGATGACGTTACTCCTGAAGATGTCCACACCATGCCACCGAGCTTTTTGAGCACAGAAGCAATCTCCTTCAGTGTGTTGAGCACCGCGACAGTCGGATGGCAAACGTCCACGAGGGGTGTGTACAGTGGTTCGGGTCAAATCACCGCCGCAACCACCGTGAGTACCATCTATCCCAGCGGATCTGTCAGCGGGACCTATATCGTGGAAACACCATATTCGCAGTCTGAGGCTGGGGATGTCACTTCCACACAACCGAGTCCAACGTCACCAAGCATCCAGTCTGATAATACGTCCGTTTCAACTTCGCCGGCATCCATGCCGCCTGTGACGACGCAGGGTACCGTATCGTACGGAATAAGGACCCTTCAGTCATCTGGAGCATTGCCATATAGCGCCGCCACTGCTGCAACCACAAACACCCCAAATCAAACAAATTCGGAAACAACACGGATTGAACTGCCTAGCTCCGCCTCAACATCAAGATCAACTTTGCTGCCTGGACTCGAATCCTTGACATCGTCTACATACACTGGCTTCCCCGTCGCGTCCACAGAACCAACGACATCGCAGCCAGACTCTGTCAGCAACCCTATTACTGCTCCAGGGACACAATTCACGACCCACTCCACATCAAACCTGCAGTCCGCTACTGCATCATCCAGCTCATTCACTTCCCTTTCATCATCCACGACACCCTTCTCCACAAGCTCCTCCATCGTCACCACGTTTGGCACTCAACTCATGCCACCCTCGTCCTCCAGCGACGCGCTCTCCATCAGCATTTCCACTTTCATGCATGCTTCTATGGATAGCTCCTCCGTCCTAACATCCTCAACTACTGCCCCAACTACTGCTTCGACTGATACCTTACTGGCGACAACCTCATCTTCCGGCACATCGGGGCTCGATACAGCTTTACAATCTTCTTCTTCTTCATCGGGCACCACAGGAGTTGATGTTACTACAAGCCCAATTTCCGCGCCGACTTCCGCCACAACAAGCAGTTTTGACAGTGCAGGTTCGGTGTTGAGCTTTGGAGAAACAGGGACAGGGTCACTTGCACAAAGCACGTCTCAAAGTACGACCAGCTCGCAGACTGTGTTGGGGCTCACGGAAAGCACATCCAACAGCTTAAATGATGAGGTGTCGACCACATCTGGATCCGGTGCCACTGTTGGCATGCCATTCACGGTCAGTAGTGTCTCACATTACTTGAGCGAGACAGAGATAGCTGACGTCTACAGACGACTTCCACTTCATCATCGAGCTCCCCATACTCAGCAACGTCTTCTCCGAGCACCCCAAGCTCCTCGCTCATGCTAATAACTGTATGTTTGTTAAGTTCCTGTCTGATTGAACATGCGATAGCTAAACGAGGTTCAGACAACGACATCGAGTACAATTACCACGACGAGCTCAACGCAGACGAGTACGAGTTCAAGCAGCAGCCTGACGAGTGGAAACTCCCCTGATATCAGTCCGACTCCCGCGCCTTCGACTCCAATCTGCGCTTACGGTGGAACTTCGCAAACAGATTCAAATGGTATCGCATACCAAGTTCAATGTGGCTCGGACACGACTGGAAATCGATATGGTGATATATACTCCACCAGCGATCGTCAGAACTCATTTGAGGAATGCTATGCAGTCTGCGATGCAATCTCAAGTTGCCAGGGCTTCACATGGGCTGGTGCAAACGGCGCAACGTTTGGTAATGGAACTGGAAATTGTTACTTCAAAGGCACTGGCGTACCAGGCACAGTCATCCAATTTGACGGCACTGGAAACGATGAGTTGGTTGCAGCCATTCAAATTACCCAAGGTGTTCCATCATCCAGTGTAGCTCTTGCGGCATCATCGTCCACTGTCAGTTGTCAACCAGGACTCACTATCTCGAGATGGAAAGCTGACGTCTTGCAGACCTTAACCACTACAAGCACAGCTCCTACCAGCAGTACGACTACTGTCGAGACTCAGCCTCATGGCACCGTGACTTCAACGACATATGGCGCCTACACCCAGACTACGACCTTGACAACCATTCTTGCTAGTGGCTCGGCCTCTGACACGGTGTTAATCGGGGCGCCTCTGACATCTTCGACTTCAAGCTCAACAATGACGGCGTTAACTTCATTTACATATACATATTATATAACGAGCACCAGGCCATATACCGGAAGCTCCACGCTAGTCGGACCGACTACAGTGACCACCATTTCTCCTTCAGGGGGCAATGCTGGTACTATCGTGGTAGAAACAAAGCCTCCTGGTACTGTAACATCGTATACCTACGGCGAGTACCCGCAGACAACTACGATTTCAACTGTCGAGTACAGTGGTTCTGTCTCTGGAACTGTCATTATTGGCGTGCCGCTCACATACACAACGGTCAGTAATACGTGAAATGGTTGGACGCAGCAGAGCCGGCTAATGTCTACAGACGACTTCTACCTCATCCTCGAGCTCGTCCTCCTCAACCGCATCTTCTTCGAGCGCCTCAAGCTCTTCGCTTACGACGACGATGAGCCCAAATTCTGCGACCACGGCGAGTCTCCCAGTAAATTCTGCTACGCAATGCGTGCAGTTTCAGCTAATTGTCGTAATACAGGCTTCTACAACGGCTACAATTTCGACTTCTACCTTCGTAAGACTTGCTGCATTCGTTTTCATGAATAACAGATCGTTCTAACCTTGAATTCCGCAGACGACTACCACTACCCCGAGCCCAATCACTACGACGGTAAATTCTCTCTTTTGCCCTAATCTCAGTTACGCAGCTTACATTCTCCAGACCCCTACCACATCCACGACGAGTACCACGTCCGCGATGACCACTACTTCCACGACGTCTACTACTTCCACGACGTCGACTACTTCCACGACAAGTACAACTTCTTCTACGAGTACTAGTTCCACAACGACCAGTACATCGGTGACGCCTGCTACCTCCACGACCACTACTACGTCCACCACGCCCACCACGTCTACAACGAGCACCACTTCTACGACGAGTACTACGTCCACGACGTCCACGACGACCACTACATCTACGACGCCTACTACCTCCATGACCACTACTACGTCCACCACCACTATCACCACAACATCCACGCCCACCACATCCACGACGTCTACTACCTCTACGACGAGTGCCACTTCTACAACAAGTACTACATCCACGACGACCACGACGACCACTACGTCCGCTACGCCTACCACGACATCTACTACATCGACGACGTCTACCACCACAACATCCACGCCCACCACATCCACGACGTATACTACCCTCACGACGACCACAACGACCACTACATCCACTACGCCTACCACGACGTCTACTACATCGACAACGTCTACCACGACATCGACCACAACGTCTACTACATCCACGACCTCCACCACGACCTCTACTACATCAACGACCTCTACCACATCGACCACATCGACCACAACTTCGTCCACCTCGAGCAATACAGTGGTAACCGCGACTGCAGCGCCCAATTTTGTGTGCCCCGATCAAGATCGGCAGATCGTTCAAGACAACTGTGGCGTGCAATACATTCTCGGATGCGGCAGCGACACCTACGCAAACTCATTCGGTTATTATTCCGCATCTTCGTTCAACGCCTGCTTCCAGATGTGTTCCAGCGGACAGTATGGAAATTGTATCAGTTTCACTTTTGTCATTCAGAGTCGTAACTGTTACCTCAAGTCTGGAACCAACGACTACTTCCAAGGTGGCTCGGCTGGCAGTGTCGTCGCTGCCATTCAGGTGCAATACTACAATGGCGCCTACACAGGTCCCCTCGTCACATCGACAAGCAGACAGTGTACCAACGCGGCTACAGCCGTTACCCAATCCTCCTCGACGACTATGTCAACGACGATCACCACGACAAGTCCCTACAACCCTGCCACTCGTATGCCGACGACCACCGTGTACACCGCGACCACAATCTCTGCAAGTGGTACAGCGCCCGCAACTGTGGTAATTGCCACTCCAATGTACACAGCTCCATGCGCAGTGGAGGGGTACCTTTCGCAAGCGAACAATCTTTACCGGGTTAATCTTGCTACCGGTGCCAACACCACCGTCTACACCTCTACAGACGCAGGTACTAGTGACGGTGTTAATTCGCTGGCGTACAACCCGATCGACAACTATCTGTACGCTACGATTCGAGGCGTCAATCCGGAGATCATGGCTCGCCTCAGTTTCGACGGCAGATTGCAACGGCTTTTCAGCTTACCAACAAACACGACACAGCGAAAGTTTTACGTTGGTGACATCACTCCGGATGGTCAGTATTGGACAGCTTCGCAGTCGAATGGATGGCAGTGGGTACAAGTCAACTTCAATCCAAGCCTGGCAAACTATGGCCAGATCGTGAATCAAGGCAATTCCGCGCTGCCGGGCAACGGTTTCAGTACTAACGGTGGAGGTATCCAGGATTGGGCATATGTGCCAAATGCCGGAAACGTCCTTTGGGCGCCTTGGTCAGATAGTACCGGAGCGACTAATGTGTACTACTTCAGCTTGGACACTTTCTCCTGGGTCTTGTCGGGCTCGGTTGGAACGACTATTGCCAGTGCCAAGTGGAACGCCGTCTGGGCATCCAACGATGGCTACCTCTACGCCTCCGAAGGAGCTTCTGGTCAGATCTGGAAATTTACTATCGTAGGGGCACTGTCGGCCCAACGAATTTCGACGGGACCGCCCTCGCAGTTGGCAGACGGTGCCAGATGCTACACCAATACAGACTCGATCGGAGCCTAGTCACGAAACACGAGAGGTTGGTGAGGCAACAACGCACTGTGGCACCGTCGATTGTCCGGATGCGCAGCGTTACGATACCTCCGGGCTTCACATCCTAGTCTTCTGTTTGGTCTCAACAGTCTAGCCTAGAGTTACGTACTTCCAACGACCCGTTTCGGGTGTAATCATCGACTTCGGCGTAACTTCTTCATATACGCAAATAGTCTTTTCTGCAACGGGAATATTACGTGTGCGATTTTCAAGGAGTCCGCCTTGCTACAGTGTACAGCAACTTGCCTAATTGCGCCTCGATCAAAGGTCCTCGTACCGAAATCCAAGGACCTGTCCGTCTTGCTGTGAGTCGAGATCTCGCATGACACAGTGTCTGTGATCGATGTCACTCGACTCTGTGAAGTCTCGGGAGGTGCAGGACTCAAATGGACGAGTCCGACTTCGTCCGACCAAGTCAAAGGAGCGAGGGACAAGCCTTCTGCTACGTGCTAGAGACTGAGAATCTCAAGATCGCTGCGAAGTGCCCAAGAATGAAGCAAGAAAAGGGATAACGCGAGGGCTCACGCATTTCATTGACAGCTTAGCTTCACACATCAGTATACCAATCGATAAACTCGTCGGCCATCAGGTACGGCAGATCCGAGTCGCTGAACTCATCATCACTGTCGGAATTATGTTCACGGAGTTTCCTCTCTTCCACCCAGACTTTCATCACTCCTTCGGCTCGCAAGTGCACCTCGTAGCGTATCGCTCCGCAACCGGCCATCGTCGAGATCGCCACATTCCGATCCAGCTCGACCGTCTCCGGGGGAATGATGGCACGCGAGAATCGCGAGCTCGTATCGAAGAAGACCAGATCCTCACAATGCTTCCGCGCGAGCAGTCCCTGCTGGACCACTTTCGACGCGGCTTTGTTCGCGCTCCACACACTGGCGTAGATGTCTCTCAGCTCCACCTCCTCCCTCGAGCCACCCTTGTCCTTCCACGAATACATGATCGCGAACGTGGATTTTTCTGGCTCCCGCTCGAGTTCGACTCCGGATGCGGAGGATGTCCCTGTGGTCGGACAGCGAGTGACTCCGACATGGCTGACTTTGCGATGCTTCGAGGGATTGACAGGAGTCAATGGCATGCGCCGTCGTAGGCTTCCGTTTTGGGTTGGGTGATCGTCGGTGCGCTTCCGTTTGGTCATGTCCGTTCCCGTCAAGATGATTCGATGTTGGCGCTGCTATGCACGACTGACGGAGAGGATAGGAGGAACGAGGTACCTACTTGACCAGGTAGAGGAAATGAGACGCTTGGTCCATGGACATGCTTCTCGAACCATAAATAAATGTTCTGACGTCTTGCCGTTGACGTTCCGATGTAGTTCTGGCCAACTTCTCGCACGTAGCAGCTGATGCTGTCTCTGGTGTAGGGGCCTTCCACTTTCGGAGGTTTATTCTATCTTTTCTGGCAACTTAATTCGAGAGTTGCGGTGTCTCCCTGGTCCATCCCGTGATCATCAATCGGCCAAGTGCACGAAATGCCCATTCGATTGTTACTGAATGGCTTACAGACGCCTGAAATAATGCAGCCGTCGAACAACGTCTCGAACGTGCGGGAGCTTCGTTGTTTACTTGCTGTGAGCAGTGTTTGCATTGGCAAATTCGAAACAACGCTTGCCCAATCGACATGGCATGAGCATTATCAGCCGCACATCACCCCAGCAAAGATGAATGTACAGTGGAATACCCATATCACTCTGGACGGCGCACTGTGGACGAGCTTGGAGGGTGGGCAAAGGAATGGAAGCATTGAAAGTGTGAAAGCATTGATTCGATACCCTGTCTCGCGCCCTCGCGCCCTCGAGCCCTGGCGTACCTTGTGTCCCATCCCCCCAGCTAGACCGCCACATCCCATCGCCACAAACAGGCTTCATGGCATCGGCACAAGAATTTCAACGAACCACATCCAGTGCGGTGATTCTAGCTGTGAAGTCTGTCATATCTGGGACCCAAGACGTAAGTATAAGATAAGACGAAGACAATGCTGGCAAAGGAACACATTGTGGAAGTCACAGCTAGCTTGGCTGTGCTCGCTTGCATATGTGCTGCCATTTGGAGAATAATGAGCAAGGAAACGAAGCTTACCGAGCCTATTGTGTATCGAACACACGAAGGCGCGCCGCCGCGTGTCGAAGGGCCAAATGCTGCCGGGAAACCTGCAGGTCGAGACTAACCTGGTACTGCTACTGCGAACTCCTTCGTCAGCCAGCGCAGTCGTGCTTAGGTTCCAATCATGCTTTTTACCCACAATGCTTGTAAGCTTTGCAGAAGCCAGGATGCAACGTCGGCCGAGCACATCTCAGAATGTCGTTGATTCCGCAGCATCATCACAGCTGCCCTACCACGCGAATCATCCATAAGAATCAAAACCTTTGCTACATTCTATTGTCTGCTGGTTGTCGGAGATCGAATGTGACTCACTGATCGTACACGACAGGACAAAACATTGCTCACGAGCTCAGGCAAAGGCAGGCATTCTTCTACTCACATCTATACATCTTATATTACCTCAGCGACCATGTCTTCCATCGAGTCAGCTATGCGCTACACGCTCAAGACCTGCTTGGAAACACAACGTGAACCACATCGGTCAGCCTACAGTTCGACAATGGAACAAAAGAAACCCTGGCTCGCACGCACAGGCCTCATAGTATGCCAGCTGATCGATTCCGTAGAGGCCGATCCCACTGCCAAAGGCCTCTTCATCACTGCCTCAGCTCTCTATTCGTTGATAGATGACCAACTCCCAGATCATACTCGAGACCGAAACACTGTAAGGATGTCCACGGTTGTGGTGTACGATGTCTGTGCCAGAAGCTGAGGTCGCCAGCGTGGAGTACAACCCCAAGCATTGTGATGTAGCTCACGAAGACTTGTGAGGCTCAACGTTGAAATCATCCTTGAAGCTGCGATCTATGTTCTGCCTCAGCTCGCTGAACGTAAGAGAGGTTCTACTCTGGACGCATCGAAGCAGACCGGGAGGAACAGCAGCAATACTGTAACTTTGCCGTGCAGCTGGTTGAACCTACAGACAGTCACTGCATCATATCAGATCTCAATCTATCGTTGGCAGATAGGATGGGAAGGCTGAGACCGAAGCGATAATGTATTGATGATTATATCGTCCGGAAGAAATCCATTGACGATCCTCCGATGCCGGCGCAACTCGGCCTTGTCCGTCCACCATGCCAACCTCGCTTCCTTGCCCGACGGCCGAACGGTTAGCCGCCAGAGCCACCAAGGCTGAGCATATAGATAACAGCAGAGTCCGAATGCTTCTCGAGCTCTGGCTACCGCCGAGTACTTCAACCATCACTTTGAGAATCCACGACCAGCATTTGACAAGTGATATCTGGACAAGATGGGATCTACAGTACCAGCATGGAAGCAGCAAGCGGCGGCTAAACGCGCATCACAGCTTGCATCCATACCAGAGCGATGGCGTCTTCCCGAACCCTTCGATAAGCCAAAGAATACATACGAATGGTTGAAGACCTCCGGAGTGCTGAGCCAGCAGGAACTCTCCATCACCGAGACTACAGACGCTCGACATCTGCTCGAGCAAATGGCGTCTGGGGAGTTGAGTGCCGAAGCCGTGGCCACAGCCTTCTGCCATCGTGCAGCCATCGCGCAGCAGCTGATCCGATGCTGCACGGAAATGTTCTTCGAAGAGGCCATCGACGACGCCAGGAGACTCGATCAGTATCTGAAGGACAACGGCCGGACGATCGGCCCTCTTCACGGCATTCCCATCTCGCTCAAGGACGGCTTCAGCATCAAAGGTCAGGACTCGACGCTCGGCTGGGTATCTGAAATCGGCAAACCCGCGACATCCGAGGATCTGCTCACCGCGACGTTGCGTCGACAAGGTGCCGTGCTGTATTGCAAGACTAACATTCCACAGTCTCTGATGATGTCGGACTCGTACAATCATATCTTCAAGCAATCCTTGAATGCCTTGAACAGCGATCTCGTTTCGGGAGGGAGCTCCGGCGGCGAAGGAGCCATTGTAGGAGCCCGAGCCAGCCCCATCGGCATTGGCACAGATATTGGAGGCAGTGTGCGCATCCCGGCTAACCTCCAAGGGCTCTATGGGCTCTCGCCGTCTACCGGTCGTGTACCGGTAAGTAGCTCAAACCCGGGCGAGGCCGAATGTGCTGCTCCTTGCAACGGTCGTGTCTCGATGCTCACCCCGGAGTCGTCTGTGTTCGAAACGTGCTAACGCTGTCCGTCCGGCTTTTAGTGGCAGAAGTCGGGTGACAGATCTTACATCGTACCCTCTGTCGCTGGCCCGATATGCACCAGCCTGTCGTCGCTGGAAGTGTTCATGGAGGGTTCGTGAGTGAGAGGATGGCGGCATGGCCCCGAAAATGCACGAGCTTTGATTGCTGCACGTTGTAGACAGTTGATCTGTCTCGGTCATCATGATCGGGGTCGTGCCGCGGTGAGAACTTGCTGACGATTCCATTCTGTGATTTAGGGATGCTTGCTGCTGAGCCGTGGCGTCTCGACCCGGTCATGATCCCAGTAGGTTGGCGAAGAGAGCTCGCAGCGAAGCCTGATCGACCTCTAAGGATCGGCTACTACTTCGACGATGGGGCCGTGCGAGTGCAGCCCCCGTTGGAAGCAGCTGTTCGCAAAGCGGTGCGCGCCCTTCGAGACGCGGGTCATGAGCTTTTGGGATGGGATACCACGACACACAAGGATGCCTACTACAACCTTTGGCAAAAGGCGGTGCTCGCCGACGGGGGGAGGAGGTGTAAGTTGATGTGCGAGAAAGTGGGCCAGCCACTGATCCAGGGTATGCTGGTGGGACAGCCACACGACGAGCTGAATGCGGTTCAAGGTGAGGAGCTTCATCAGGAGATTCGAGCGTACCAAAGGGCGTACATGGCTCGATGGGATGAAGCGAAGCTTGACGCTCTGATCATGCCTGTGCAACCTTGGGTCGGATTCAGGCCGAAAACATGGGTTGAATCTCACCAGTACTGTGGATATACAGCACTGTTCAACTTGCTGGATTGGGCGGGGATCACTGTACCTGTAGATATCGACAGGCCAGACGAGATCGACGTGACCAAGGATTATGGGGACGGAAGAGGCTCATGGGCCAATCACCAACCTCGAAATGAGCCTGACCGGTTCAACTGGCATCAATGTAAGAGCCGAAGCGTATATAACGTTCTTGATTCTAACGGAGGTATAGATGACCCAGAGCTCGTGGGAGACATGCCTGTCACCGTTCAGATTGTGGGAGGCAGGTATGGCGAGGAGAGAGCCGTGGCCGCAGCCAAGGCGCTCCAGGAAGCCCTGTCACCAAGACCAGCCTGACGTCCGCTGGATTTATATATGCACGAGGCGTAGAATGAAACACAGTACCAACACCCGTTCTTTACGTGACAAGAGCGTTGCCCGGGCGAAGTCAAGCTGGATATCGAACCCAAAGTTCGACTGCCTCTCGCGACGGGGAGATATGCCTGGCGACAGGGCAGCCATGTAAGGCTACCCCTTGCGCACCACGCGCGGACCTTCGGAATGCCCCAAAAAGTGTGATAGGTGTCAAGTATTTGCTCCCGTTGTTGCGACCTCAGTGATGTGCCAGTCGGCCAGATGCGGTCTCATATTCGCACCTTTGCTGCTGCTAGCCTGATCAGTTTTGCTCTTCTGTTTGTGTGGACAACGCTCCGGTTCGATCAGCGGCCCACGCGACTGCAAGCCGCCGATGAAGCCATCCATGCGCACAGCGCGATATTGCGGGCGCAGCAGCGATTGGCGTCGACACGAGAGCATTGCGATTGCCATCCCGAGGGCCCAAATCATGGGCCCTTGGAGGTAGAGCACTCCCGAACTGGAGCTGTGGTCGACGCCAACCGGGGATACGCGTACGGATTCTATGCCACCAATGACGATTATGCCTGTTCGGTTCTAGTCAACATTCGCCGTCTGCAAGAAGACTTACATACACGAATCCCGATCCAGGTGATCGTGTCGTCTCACGTCAATCAAAGCTACATCCACGCTTTCCGAAGCAGAGGTGCAACAGTCCACGTCGAAGAGCCGCCGCCGTTGGCTGACGATAATGGCGGGTACTATGCTAACTGCTTGCTGAAATTGCTGGCCTTCAAATTGCACCGCCTCAGTCCTGGCCTCACGCGGGTGCTGTCGTTCGACTCGGACCAGTTGATCATGCAGAATCTGGACCATCTTTTCGACGGTCTGCCACCGGTGGACCTCGCCGCGCCACGGGCGTACTGGATCGCCAAAGACGTGTTCGCCACCACTTTCCTCATGATCACCCTCTCGGACCGACTGTGGGAGACAATGAATCAGGCTTTGAAATCCATTGAAGAGGGCAAGTTCGACATGGACATGGTCAACGATCTGCTAGGTGAGTCCGACGACGTGAGCGGCCCAGGCCAAGACAGTGCTGACCTGTGGCAGGCGACCAGGTCATGATGCTCAGCGGCGAATATGTGACGCTGAACAGTCACTGGGAAGACTGGAATCTACCGAAATGGTATCATCCCGAACGGCGCCTCAACATGACGACCATTGAAAAAGTGAACGCGCTCGCTCGGCCGAAGAGGCCTGACGAGAGCGACAGCGAGTCGAGTGACTTCCACAGGTACCGGAGAGTGAAGAGGCCATCGAACTCGTCCCTGCCTCTGAATGTGACGAGGCCTCATCTCCCGAGCGCCGTCCCTCCACCACCGCTGCGCCAGCCTCTGCAGAAAGAGCCTCCTGCCCCACCCAAGCCGCGTTTTCCCGCCACACATCCCCTTTCCCAAGAGCTGATCCGCCTTCAAGACAGCGCGGCGGTCATTCACTTTTCCGCAGTCGGGAAGCCCTGGATGTTTTCGGACCGGGGCATTGCGACGTCGAGGCCAGACGCTCATCCGTTACTGAGAGCACAGTTCCAACAATGGCGCACAATGGCGGCGGCAATTTGTCCTCACTTCGAGGAAGTCAAGGACGGCGAGGACGTCGAGGGCGGTGAGGGCGGTGAGGGCGGTGAGGGCGGTGAGGACGGTGAGGACGGCGAAGACAGTGCCATGAGCCCATCTGTGACTTGAGCCGGCGACGCGATTTTTACAGTCACCGCACCTCAGCTGCGTCGTCCGTTGCCACAACCTGCCCACAGTGCAGCGAGATAGGGTTGCGGGAGCCCAGGGAGGGGGCCGGAGCAGCAGGAGTCCCGGGGTCGCTTGGGAGGGATTGGGAGGAATTGCGCGGCGCGAGATTGCTCAGGTCGCCGAGGTCTGGCTTTGCGAGCCGAGAAGGTTGGGAACAGCTCTACGGCATCAGGTAGCGAAGTAGATGCGTGCAAAGGTAGGCAGCGCGGCATCATGGATAGGTCAGTATACCGGACCAGCGTCGCTCATCGACCGCGTCTTGGTGACAGCAGTATTATTCACTCTCCTGAGAGAACAATGAAAGCCCCACAGAACGCCCCGGCACGATTCCGACAGCCTGCGCTGCGTCCAGTTCTCGTGACATGTCTGGGATCAGGCGGAGGGACGTTAAAATTACGCTGTGCCGACGTTCGGACTGTGTCGTTCGGCAGGTGTACCTCGATGCACGGCAGAAGGATTCAGCTCCGCTCGGCTCCGCGGCGATCCGCCCGTCAGATTGGCACCGCGCGTGTCCAATGCTCCACCTCCACCCACCTCCGCGTGGCTTGTGGTACCGTGCATGTACATTTCGTGGGGAGGGCGATCATTGGGTTCTTGGCGTCCGCTGCTCCGCCCATCACACCTCGCGCTCGCCGACCACCATCCCCCCAGTGCTCCCCTCGACGTCCCGCCCAGCTGAAATTCCTGTCCTCCTCGACATGCACGAGGCAGCGCGCACAGCCGTCGGTCTTTTCAGCCTCGCGCACGCCGCCAGTGTCGCCGCTTCGGCACCCATCCGTCACCCAACGCTTGCGGCAACAATGCAGAATCCCGTCCACCCGAGCGACTGCGCATGGTGAGACGATGGCTTCGACTCCGTCCAGCTCGGCATCATGGGCTTCTCCAGGAGCAGGCATCACTGGGGGCTACGAGTAAGTCTGGTGCGCGACGTGGTGCTCGGTGTCGGAGACAGTCGCTGATCTGATGGCCTTCCCAATCAGCGGCAATAGCGACACGCTGCGCGCTTTCATCGTCTTCTTCGGCGGTCTGGCCATTTACAATTCCTGCGAGTGAGTTTCGTCGGACCCGCTGGATCCAAGCTTACATCTCTAACCCAACATGCGACGCAGGCTCGTGATCATGGTTCTTCTCACGTTCAAACATTTCCACGGACTGTACTTCTGGTCGATGCTCATTTCTGGGATCGGCATCATTCCCTACGCACTTGGTTTCCTACTCAAGTTTATGAACATCACCACGGGCGACGTCAGATGGCTCGCTGTGGTCCTGCTCACTGTTGGATGGTATGATTTCGAGGATATCCCCTAGCTCAAAACCGAGTCACCAGCTGACCGTGCCCTCAGGTATCCCATGATCACCGGTCAGGCACTAGTGTTATGGTCCCGACTACATCTGATCGTCACCGGCAAGAAGGGTGATCGCATCTTGTGGTGGACGAAGTGGATGATCATTGCCAATGCCGTCATCCTCCACATTCCCACCACCGTCCTCACTTTCGGCGCGAATGGCTCCATCAACACGGGCGTCTTCGAGACTGGCTACAACATCATGGAGAAGATCCAGATGATCGGCTTCTTCCTGCAAGAGGGTGAGGATGTCACCCGCGTTCTAAACTCCGCCATTGATAGCATTCATGACTGATCGCGTGTGTCCCTAGTCACCCTGTCGTCAATATACATCATCGAGACGGTCAAGATCCTCCGCACATCGTTGCAGCCAGGCACCCGCAAGACGATGAAACAGCTCTTGTTCATCAACGTCGTCATCATCGTCATGGATCTCGGCCTGTTGGGTCTCGAGTGCGCCTCGCTCTACATCCTGGAGACTCTCCTGAAGGGGGTGATCTATTCCATCAAGCTCAAACTGGAGTTCGCCATCCTCTCCAAGCTCGTCACATTCGTCGGGACGTCGTCGGTGAGACCCGAACATCACGACCTCCGGAAATCGTCCGTCGGGTTCATCACCACCGACAACAAGACCGCCGAAGAACATCGGGACATGAGCATCCAAGAGTTCGTGGATCTGCGCCGCATCAGCACCGACATCACGCGTCCGTCTCACTCGCACCGGTATTCGGATTCGATGGCCTCTCGCCGTCGGAGCACCCGCCGGCCGAGCACCAACCTCGATTTGAACCTGGCACGCTTCGAACATATCGACGACATGTCCAGTCTGGGTGATGTCAGCTCGCGAGGATCTCGGTCGCCCGATGCGAACGGTGAAGTGTGAGAGCCACGTAGAACGATCTGAGCCAGAGTGCTCCACCGTATTATCATCATACATGGACGGTCCCATTGATGGCCGACCAGACGAATTGGCAGTGCGCACTTGAAGGTTTCGACACGGTGCATGTGATCCGATACATCTACAGATGGAATCACAAAGCACGAGTCACTACATCTGCCGCCACAGCAGACTGAGAGACCAGACATTGTGTCGAAGCGCTTCAGCGACCACATTGGCCATTAATCAAGCTAGTAATTAGCGAGGAAAAGGTCGAGGATATTGATTGGTAATTACGTAAGGCCCTATCCACGTCCAATAGCTCAACGTCGACTAACCAAGTGCCACAGAGTCATCACAGAGGCCATCGTACAAACGTATATATCTTTCCCAAAGCCTGGGCAGATCCACCACCGCAATCGAAGTCAAGGAAAGGGGCGACAGCACTGCGCAGTCACAGGTCCTCGTCCGAATCTAACGCATACCTACCAAAGGACGGTCGCCACCATCGTCGCCTGAGCGGGAGGAGAGCTTGCTCTCGGCGTGCTTCTCCCAGGCGGTGATGTGTCCACATCGATTCAGGGATGGAAAAGGTGCGGGACAAATTAATACGCGCCCGGCCGTCGCACCCAGTCGCTCATCGGAGACATCTCCACCCTCCCATATCCACTCTGGATCTCGGGCCCAGCGACGAGCTTGAAGCCGTCCAGCTTGGCCCCGCCCGCCTCCAGAGCCCACAGGCTCAGAGCGACGTGGTTGCTCCCGTGATAGTTCCAGATTCCCTCCGGCACAGGGAATAGGTCCTGCGGGCCGATGTCATGAATGTATCGACCGAATTGCCAACCATTCACGTAGATCTGTGCGCGATACGAGACGGTGTGACCGTCCGCGCTGGAGTTGCCAAAACGGAAGGCCAAAGGGATGTCGTATCCGTCGGGCATATCCAGATCGATGGTGGTGGTGTAGAACGCGACACCAGGTGTCGTGATGCCGTCCAGTGGACTCGCCTCTTCCCACGTCGATGTCGGCGCACCGGGAAGATGGAAGCCTTGCCGTTCGAAATAGAAGCCACCTTCGTTCAACGGACCGCGAGAGGGGTCGCGAAAGTCCTCGCCTCCCAAGTTGCCGGTGATCTTCCATCTGACGTCCGATTTCGGGCGTCCTTTCAGCTCGTAATTGAGGATCCCCCGCGGGTTCTTCATCGTGCTGGGATAGTCTATGCCGAGGTCACCATTCTCCGAGCAGCCCATCATGGCCAGCAGGATGGTAATGGTGTACTGGCGTCCTGGTCGGATGCCAGGTAGATCGTACGTGGCATTCCAGTCGGCCTGTCCGGGACGGCCATGGAAGGACCCAATGAAAGTACCGTTGAGCCAGACGGAGTATGCAAAGGCAGAGCCCCCTTGAGTGGAGAGGTAGAAGGTCGACTCGTCCCCTGTAGCGTCAAAATGTCCGCGGTAGAGGTAATGACCAGCGTGAAAGCCGTAATCGCCCGCATATAGAGACGTTGGCGTGGTCAGGTTCCTGATGGTATTGTTCGTATACGTGAGATCCGCATCTGGCCACCCGCTGTCGTCGTACTCAGGAGTGGTCTCTGGAAGACCATCGATCATCTTCCACTTGGCTGCGGCCAGATCTGGAACACTGTAGTCCGGTTTGACGAAGGGTACGGTGGCGGAAATGACGCCGGCGGAGGATACATGGAACTCAATGTCCCTTCCGTTGAATGAGAGCCGATCAAGCGGACTGGGTGCACCGCCGATCACTTCGATCGTTGTGGTCGAGTTCAGGTCGCCCACGAGGTGCATCGATGTCCCTTCCACATCGACTTTCCGCAGCAGATAGCCCGCCTTCACAATCGGCGTGGAAGTGACAGCCTTAGGATTGGTGTCCACGACCCAGTAGTTATAGGCACTGTGCCGATCCAGAATGAAAACGGTCAGTCCGCAAGCAAACTGGACGACCCTTCTTTGAACACTCGTCGCGAATTGCAATGTGGCAAGTCCATCGTCGTATCGCAATGTAATTCCCTCGCCCTCAATGATCTTCGCGTGGCCATTGCAGACGACGGCAATCTCGTTGATCTCTCCGGGTCCTGCATAGATGACCAGTACTCGTTGATCATCGTATTGTTTCCAAGTGAATATCTCTGCTGTGGAGTATAGGATCCTCAGGCCGCCAAGATCGTAGTCGGTCACATATATCTTCGAGTCTCTCCCGTGTAATGACAAGTGTACGTCCTTTCCAAGCCGAGGCACAGTGATGTTGCCTTTGCTCGTAGGCAGCGTGATGGAGAAATTCGTTGTGGCCAGCGAATTGTACACAGCATGGCGTACAACATAGAAGCCGGTCTCCTTACCCAGCAAAGGGGTGACAGCAATAGCATTGTTGCCAGTGAAGGATGCATTGGCATGGTAATTGCTCTGGGCAGTCGCATGGAGATAGGCTGGGGAGGCTCGCAAAAAGTTGGCCTGGAGCTTCGCCTCGCCATACTTCTCACGGCTGACCAGGCGGTCCTCGGTGATGACAGCCCCATAGTCATAACTGGTGTATCCTTCTGGAAACCCTAAGTTGCCTAGAAATTGGTTCAGCGGGCATTGTTCGCGGCGGAAGAGGTGCAAAGCTCACCCCAATTTGTCCCTCCATATGCCATCTGTGAGCAATCAGCGCAGATCGGTCATGCCAAGATGTCCAGTGCTCCACATACATATGTATTGAATATGGTGACTCCAAAGCCGTAGTTGTTCTTGTTAAACACGCGTTGGAATTCCGGACCAAGCAGTGTCGAGCAACGGGAGAACCCGGCGCCACCCCAGGGATCGAAGGATCCTGTAGTCGTTCTGATCAGTCGTCCGTCCACTGCATGATTGGCTATCTGTTCTCACACCTGCTTGAAATTCGACAATGGCATACGGTGTGCTCGGGCTCTGTTTGGCGTGGAGATCGGCCCAGTTCAACGGCAGGGCATCATCCCGCCAGGCGTAGGGTTTGAAGCAATCGAAACCTGTAGTGCTTCAGCATTGACGAGGTCGGTCACGGATTACTCCTCCGATCTGCTTACCCAGAGGGTAGCCATCGTGACCATAAATATCAACGACGGCTTTGAATCGCTGCGGCGGGCCCGGAGCGAAGTAGCCGTAGGGAGGGGAATCGTTGTTGATGATTGGGACAACGATCCCGGCTTTGCGATACTGATGCTGGACATAATTCCAGTACACTGGGTCTGGGAGCTCTGGATATGGCGAGAACTCGTTCTCCATTTGAAGCAGGATGACCTAGAAGAGCGACGGATCAGCAAAGAGCTCCCGGCGAGGCGTGCTGTGTCGCACATACGGGACCTCCATTCGTGATCTGTGCTTGGGCGATACTTTGGGCGATGTGAGATATGTAATTCTCCGTTGCGTTGAGGTATCGTTGATCTCGAGTTCGCAGTTTGCCCGGGTTCCTTTGCAACCAGCCCGGAAATCCTCCGCCAGACACCTCTGCATTGATACTGTAGTATTCCGTCAGGAAAAGCTTCCGAATCCAGGCGTTGGAGCTTACTATGGTCCTGGACGGGCAAGGACGTAAACTCCCGCTTGCCGTGCGGCGTCGAAGAACGGTTCCACGGCCAAGACGCCTTCGGCGGCATAATGGCCTTCCTTTCCCTCCAAGAGCGCCCAATCCCAGTACGCCGACACTCCATTATAGCCCAGGGCCTTGATTTTCTGAAAGATATCAAGCCACAAGGACGGGACCGGCAGGCGGAAGGGATGGAATTCGCCGGAGTAGAACAAGACTCGTTCGCCACGCACGAAGAGGGAATGCTGGTCCCAGGTGACGATATCTTGCAGCAGCTCCCGCTTGTGTGGCCCGACCAGCGGCTCTGTTGCGCCCAGCGCCTCACCGGCCAGAGTCCATATCACACTGGCCCACAGCGAGGCCGTGAGCACGCGCGACTTCCATAGTTCCATCGATCTTACCCGAGCCGGACACTGGACGACCGTGGAGCAAGAGTGAACGTCGGCCTCCGCTCTCTGCGACAGTCCTCGTGCACCTCCGCCCTCGACGCTCACGGCAGTTGACCTGTCCGCTGCCGCGGCAAATGAGCAGGCCCAGGGATGTGCACTCCATCTCGTCTGGGCCTCCAAGGCCGATCAATGCGGCCGCTCAGGATCTCGCGTCCAGAGCAGGAACCGACGTACACACATATTCCTCTCCTCTGCCTCTGGCAGGGGCGGTCGAGAAGGTGCCGGAGTCGGTGGAGGTGGAATCATGCTGTCGACGCACCACGACACGAATCGCCGCGGCTTGGCGCAGACCCTTGTCAAGGTTGCCGCCTGCGTTTGAGGCAAGACCTCACCTCTCGATGCCAGACGTGTGGAGTGTCGCGGCGAGTGTTTCCACCGGCAATTCAAGCAGCGCCGCTCACCAGACTTCACGATGAATGGCGCAGAAAACGGAAGAGATGGAGTCTCGGCCTGTCACCATCGAGACCGCGCCGCATCCGTGGTCGTGCCGTGTCGACCGCCCGCGTACAACAGTGTACGTATGATAGCATGATATACCATCTGATGACTGGGAGCAAGTCGGGTGGTAGTGGGCCTCACGCGTTGGAGGAGAGTGGGAACGGGATGTGGACCAGTACATGTACGGTAAGCCGAGATTCGGCTCGCGGCCACCCGGCCCAGGCGGCATGAGCTCTCTCGCACTTTCCCAGTTTCCATTGCTCGCACCGCTGGAGGGAAGGATGGCGCCCGCATGGCTCACGGGTGGTCGTGTGCGACACCACCCTCCTACACGGCGTTGCGAGTGGTGCCCGCATCACCGCCTCCCGCTCTCCGCAGTCATCCTGCTACAGTACATGTACACATGACTTCCCACGAGGCAGACGCTCGGCGAGACAGGTCAAGCTCCACATCCGTCGATCCTGCCTCCGCTAAATGGCTTAAATCGTGCGTTCACGGTGACACTCGTGCGTCATCGTGGTCCATGCGCTCCATTCCTTCAGCACGCGCATATCATCGTCGTTGCCCTCCGCACGATGCGGGCCTCGTCTCTCCAGTCCGTCCTGCTCATGCCTGCCGGACATTTGTAGCACGGCATCACCCATTTCCATCCTCCCCCGGGCATCGTTATGGCCTCGCGTCCTCATTTCGCGGAGGAGCCGGCCCAGGTCGTGAACCAGGCCGACCTCGACCGCGCCAACGAGAAGCTGGGCGCCGACGAGCGATCGTCCAAAGAAGACGCGGCGAGCAACGAGAGAGCGTCAGCACTGGGCAAGGGACATGGCGACGGCGACGGCGACGGAGAGAAGCTGGAACAGCTGGGCACCTACGACAAGTACGAACTGACCGAAGATGACTGCTACCAAGAGCTCGGCTTCTGCTATCCGACCTGGAAGAAGTGGTACATCCTCACCGTCATCTTCATCGTGCAGGTGTCCATGAACTTCAACACCTCCCTCTACAGCAACGCCATCCCCGGCATCAGTGACGAGTTCGGTGTCAGCGCCCAGGCCGCCCGCTGCGGCGCCATGATCTTCTTGGTCACGTACGCCTTCGGCTGCGAACTGTGGGCGCCATGGTCGGAGGAGTTCGGTCGCTGGCCCATTCTCCAGCTCTCCTTGCTCCTGGTCAACATCTGGCAGCTCCCCGTGGCGCTCGCGAACAACTTCGCCACCGTCATGGTGGGCCGAGCGCTGGGCGGTCTGTCTTCAGCCGGCGGCTCCGTCACCTTGGGCATGATCGCAGACATGTGGGAGTCGGACACGCAGCAGTATGCCGTCGCGTACGTGGTCTTCTCGTCCGTCGGAGGCTCCATCCTGGGCCCCATCGTGGGCGGGTTCAGCGAGCAGTATCTCAATTGGAGGTTCGTTTCTCGGTATCGTGATTGGGATGTGATCTGACGGTGAAACAGATGGTCGATTTGGATCCAGCTCATCTTTGGCGGCTTCGTTCAGCTCCTGCACTTCTTCACGGTCCCGGAGACCCGCACGACGATCATGTTGAATAGAATTGCCAAGAAGCGCAGAAAGCAGAACCCTGGAGCGAATGTGTGGGGCCCCGATGAACTCGTGCCGTTCAAAGACCGATTCTCCGCCAAGGAGGTACTCATCACCTGGATCCGGCCGTTCAAGATGTTCTTGACCGAACCCATCGTCCTCGTCCTGTCGCTCCTCTCCGGTTTCTCCGACGCTCTCATATTCATGTTCATCCAGTCGTTCGCCTTGGTGTATGAGCAGTGGGGCTTCTCCACGGTTCAAATTGGGTTGTCCTTCATCCCAATCGGCGTGGGATATGTCCTGGCATGGATCGCATTCGTCCCGGCCATACGGCGCAACATCAAAGAGCGGGCGGCCAAGCCCGACGACGAACGTGCACAGTACGAATCTCGACTGTGGTTCCTGCTCTACACGGCCCCGTGCCTGCCGATTGGACTCATTGGTTTCGCGTGGACGATCCAGGGCCCGCCCATCCACTGGATCGGGTCCATGGTGTTTGCAGCGGTGGTGGGCATCGCCAACTATTCCATTTACATGGCCACGATAGATTACATGATCTGTGCCTATGGTCCATATTCTGCGTCTGCTACCGGAGGCAATGGGTGGTCTCGCGACTTCCTCGCCGGCGTCCTCACGGTCCCTGCCACTCCGTTCTTCGAGAACATCGGGGCGAGCAGTGGGAACAACCTCGAATATGCCTGCACGATCCTGTTCTGCATCTCCGCCCTCCTCGTAGCTGCTGTGTATGTCATCTACTGGAAAGGCCCGGCCCTCCGCGCTCGATCGCCATTCGCGCAGCAGCTCGCCCAGGACGCTAGGGCCGCCAGCGTAGACGGGGGCACGGGACGGCGGGCGAGTGCTTCCGCGGGCATGTACGGTTCCCGTCGAGGCAGTGAGTATCACAGCCCCTGTTCGACTGAATGTATGGCTGACACTTTCAGGTTATGTGAGCCAATCTGCCTCTCGGCCGGGACCTGGTGCGCGGTCCTACTCACAGTCCAACCGTTTCTTCGGGGAAAAACGTGTGACGCCACGAGGCACCCCCAAAGGTACACCGTCGGCGAGCAGAGCCAACTCTGTCGCCGGTCGAGGCAAGGCACGAGCGCCCCCGGCTGGAGTGTAGGTACCGCCGGTCAGGAGGGTTCACGTTCAGCTTTGGAGAGACGGTGGATCAGTAGAACTACGACATATATACGTACCGCAGTAATGTACATAACCGAATGGTCACATCTCCAAATATTTATGATCCGTCCTCGGCGAGTCCGCCCTCACCAATTATGCCTATGGCATTATGCCTATGGCAGCATGTCATATGTCCTCGAATGGCTTGAACCACGCTCGCGAGGCTGTGCACAGTTTCCAGCCACGGCTTGGCACGCCGATCTTCACGTCAGCGAAGCTCCGCTCCTGCCGACCTCACCAGTTCAGCGGGAGGGAACCCTAACAAAAGATGATCGCATGCTCGGGAGTGACGGTCTACAAAATCACACCCGATCCGTCACACACGCGTACGAGACCTGTCGCGCGGGATGAGACTTCCCACTTCGCTGCCGTGGACGTGTCGTCCACTCATCATCAATGCCCCCGTAAGTTCCGCCCCCCTCCCTCCCCCGGGACTCGATTCGACCATGCGTTAATGTCTCTGACGCGGGGGCACCCAGATGGGAGGCATCGCGGGCGCCGAGCTGGCGGTCGCGGTCACGCGAGCAGGCGGACTCGGCCAGATCGGGGGCGTTCCTGATCACGGAGACTTGTCGCGGCAGCTGGAACAAGCCGAGGCGGCGTTGGCACGGCACGATGGCTTGTTGCCCATCGGCGTGGGTGTGCTCTCGTTCGCCATGAGCAAGGGTGATACATTACCGGTCTTGGAACGGTTCAAACCGGCCGTGGTGTGGATTTTCGCGGCCCACGATGTGTCGGATTATGTGGAGTGGGCGGACGCCGTCCGACGAGCTCTCCCTTCGACTCAAGTGTGGATTCAAGTCGGCTCGGTGGCGGGCGCCGTGACCATTGCCCGGGATGCAAAGCCTGACGTCCTATGTCTGCAAGGCAGCGATGCTGGCGGACACGGGTTCGAGAAAGGTGCAGGCATTGTATCCCTGGTTCCGGAGGTCATTGACGCTCTTCAAGCACACCATCTTCGCGGCACGTCGATTGTCGCCGCTGGTGGCATCGCCGACGGCAGAGCAGTTGCGGCGGCATTGATGCTGGGGGCGGAAGGAGTAGTCATGGGCACTCGGTTCCTGGCGGCCACCGAGACCAGAGTGCACGAAGAGTATCGCAAAGCAGTCCTCGGCGCCAAGGATGGTGGCCAAAGCACGGTGAGAGCGAAAGTCTTTGATGAACTGCGGGGACCCAATCAATGGCCCGGAGCGTACGATGGTCGAAGCATACGGTAAGCAGGACTAGCACTCACAGCGGCCACTACGAAGCTGACCTACCTGCCTTGATGGTAGCACGGCGAGCTTTCAAGATCATGCAGACGGTGTAGATATCGAGGAGATTCGTCGCCGACACGCCGCTGCTGTCCAGAGTGATGCTGCTGGCTACGCCGCAGACGCTGCCACAGCACGAGCTGCAACTTGGGCGGGCACAGCAGTTGGATTGGTCGTGAAGGAACAATCCGCAGCTGAAATCGTGGCGCAGGTGCGCGCAGAAGCTCTATCGTGTCTGGAGGGAGCCAAAGCTATGTTATGAAGTTATGCGAGGGACGAACCCTTCGCCGCTCCCCATCTTCAAAGCTATATGTTGGCTCGTCGCAATACCGGAGACCACTACTCGTGATCGCGACGGGAATGTGTGAGGATTGGGGTGAGAGATGGCGGGACTCACCTGGGCCCAGGGGCTCCGGGCGTTTGCAAGAAGCCGGCCGGCCGTGTCGAAACATCTGGTGCGTTGGTCTCCTATCGGCTTCTGGGGCGACTAGCTGAGAACGTGCCTCACGTGCACTCTTTCGAGCTCTACATCTATCCAAGGAGCGAGATATGTTCACTCGCCTTTCACATTCCCACTCTTCGATTTCCTCACGTCTCCCTTCACCACGTCCTCCACTTCTTTCCCGTTGACCATCGCGTAGAGCCATAACAGTGTTGCAGTGGCCGTGGTCATCAGCAGCGCGGAGAATGCGAATAGCCTGTCGTCTGCTCGGTTAGTGTTTCGTCCCATGTGTACGGAGAGGGTTGCTCTCACCCGATCCTCTGGGTTGTGTTGAGCATTTCGAATATGGGGTATGGATAGAAGTGGTTGAACCGGTAGCATCGTTCGATCCAGAACCAGTAGCCAAACGCGATGGACAGACTGAGAGCCAGTGCAGGCAAGAAGGCGATGGTCCACGGGGGCGAGAAGAATAGCAAGTCTACCACGAGCGCGATGGAGGGCACGGCGTGGAACGACACGTCGGCCGTCCAGGCGATGCGAGGCGCCCAGTCCGGCAGGACCAGCTTAGGATCGACCTATGTATCCCCATCAGCCTCTGTCCCTGCGCGCGTCGACACTTGCCGCGAGTCCGAAGATGTACCGCCCTCAGGCCCCAATACAGCAGGCTGATCAGACACGCCAGGGGCGCACTGGCAACGCTCAGCGCATTTTTGACCCGGAACAGACGGTGGGAGAGGGTCAGATCGGCGAGGAGAGCGGAGGCGAATGTCGCGGTGGCCAGAGACAAGCCGATGATGGTGAGGTACTGCATGTGCCAGCCATACGAATCGTTCCTGTGGCAGACGCCATCAGCGCTGCCCGCCAGCAGATGCCGAGATATGCAAGGAGCTTACGCCGGGCTCGGGTTGAGCACGAGGTATGCGAAGGAGTAGCCGAACGATACGAGACCGGATGCCTGGGCGAGCAGGTCATGTCAGTAGAGTCGCTCGCGTTCCAAGTGCCGGGTTGCCTCACGTGGAGCAGCGCCGACGCTCCACGGGAAGGAGATGTCAAGCGCTGGAGGGGGTGGCGTTGGAGCAATTCACGCGCGACCTGTCGCTGGAGCTGGGCCATGGTGCGCGAATAACGACGACCGTGTGCGTGAAAGTCCGGAGGCCAGGATGGAATGACCTTCAATCTGCTCGGATTCCATGATAGGACAGTGCCAAGGCAGCGGGGCCGAGCTTTCGCTGACCAGCATGGCGGCAGCTCACGACTGCAGGTAGACGTGTGCTGCGCACGCTCTTATCTACTCCGCCGTACGGTATATGTATGCTTCTATGATCCCCATCCAGACATTCGCGTCCCCTCTGTCGGCAGGCGCAACCTCCCCACCGTTGCCGCCGACCGCGAGGCGCGCGCACGCACGCACGCCCACACCTCCCATCCCGTATTCACCACTGACGCAGACCTGGGGATTGCGACCATGTCGAATTTCCGCCGGTGAGCGACCCCCCCAGGCCATCACCTGGTGAACCCGGCGAGCCGACCCGAGTTGCCTCGAGCAGCATCAGAACTATCGCGGACATGCCGCGGCCGAAGCAAGAGGCGGGTGCGGGTGCCGAGCCCAAAAAGCGCAGTCGCACAGGCTGCTGGCCGTGCAAAGCGCGCAAGGTGAAGTGCGGCGAGGAAAAGCCCGTGTGCACGAATTGGTGGGTGCCGATGATGAAACCTTGTGTGCGCTCGGAACATTCACTGATGGTGCCCTGCGGTGCGGCAGTGCCAAGAGCGGAGAGACCTGCGACTACAGCATCAGGCTGAACTGGGACGGCCGGAGCCGACGAGAGAAAGACGCGACCCCCGGCGGTGCACCCGCCTTCGCCTTCGTGACCGCACTCCCGCCGTCGGCGACGGCCAAGGGCCACGCCTCCGGGCACGAGCACATCTTCTCGTCGCAGCACATCATCGCCACCGCCCCCCGACGACCGCCGATTGGCGTACCGGTCGATCTGCCCCCGCCCCCGCCCCCCGCCGACGCTGAGCCCGATCCGCGTCCCGCACCCGCTCAGCAACGACCTCTGTCCCAAGATGCCCCCGTCGCACCCACCTGGGCACCGTCTTATCATTCTCACAGCAAATCTTACTCCACCCCTGCACCCGCCGAACGCCCTTCACCCACCTCTGCTCCTCACGCTGACGACTTTCGTTGGTCCCCTCAGCACCGCACGAAGCGTTTGAAGACGGCCCATAGCCCCGTGTTCGCCGTGCCACAGTATCCTGCGCAATGCGAGCAGTCCCCCGGCTCGACCTTCACCTCGCACAGCATCGGCAGCGTGGTGCACACCCCCGCCACTCCGGGTTCGAGCACGAACTCTCTTTCCCCACACCCGGCGCAGTCTTCGACGTGGAGTGTGCAGGACCCGCCGGATTTGAGGAGACTCTCAGTGAAGTCATTGCTATCGGATCCGTCCGAGGACACCGACCTGCCACACGCGACCCGAATTGACAGCCACGGCTATCGTGCGTACGGGTATGATCACGGCTTCCCCGATCTCGATGTTCCGCACAACGACGACCACAATGTTGTTCTGCCGAGGTCGCCAGATCTTCGTCGCGCGAGTGCTGCCGTATCCGAGACCAGCACTCCCAGCGGCGAGCTCGACGCGAAGCACATCGCATTCGAGCCGGGTGGGTACTACGCGCAGCCCGTGGCCATCAGGCTGCCACGTTGGCTGGAACCGTTGCCGGCGGAGCTCGAAAACAACCAGATGAATCTTTTGTACTTTCATCATTTCATCAACCACACCGGGAGAATATTGGTCCCCCATGACTGTCCGGAGAATCCCTTCCGGGGAGTGCTTCCTCAAATGGCCGTCCGCAACACTCACCTGTTGCACCTCCTGCTCGCGTTCTCTGCCTCTCACAGGGCGAAGCTCCTTGGCCACGCCGAACCTGCGAATCGCATTGCCGGCTGGATGGCAGACGTGCTCCCGGCGCTCCGTCAGGCTCTCAGCGAGCCATCGTCTCCGGGCGTGACGGATCCCACTGATCCATCGTCTCTGGCGCCATTGGCCACGGCAATCATGCTTGCTTCTTTAGAAATCGTCTCGCCCAACACATCTCCCATCCGGATTTCCTGGCAGCAGCATCTGCAAGTTGCGCGCCAGATGATCGTGGCCAAGGGAGGTCTCCACCACTTAGCCCAACAGGCCGACGGGGCTCGTGATAAAGCCATCTTTTTCCTCTCCCGATGGTTTGCATACATGGTGAGCATTTCCTGCCCTACGACATAGTCGCGCGGACAGTCTTTCCCCTTTCAGCGCAGCGTACCCCGAGATGGACGGGGTGATTCACACTGACTTGTCTCAGGATGTCTTCGGCTCCTTGTCTAGTCGTCACGAGCAGCCTCTGTTCGGCGCGTACCTGGAAGATGGCGGAGGTCTTTGGCTGGTCAACCGGGAGAACGAAGAGATCTATCAGATTGACTGTTTCTTTGGCTTCTCGGGCCGATGCATAGCCTTGCTCGCGCAAGTAGCCGAGTTGTCAGCCTCGTGCGACAATCAGCGAATCGACCCGGTCACGAATCAAGTGAAGGCGGGGTGGCGACCGTCTGCGGAAATCGCGCAGCAAGCCGAAGCACTGAAGAAGCGTTTGAATGCCAGTGCGAACACGGTGTTTCACGGCTGCATGCATACGGGTCCAGATCTGTCTCAACCTGGCATAACGCAAGAAAACGATGCGGACGAGATATACGCGACAAACGAGGCATATCACTGGGCGGGCATGATTCATCTGTCTCGGCGAGTCCTAGCGTTGCCATCTTCCGACGTAGAAGTGCAAAAGCAAGTGCGAAATGTCATCGACTCGCTCGACAAAGTCAGGCGCGGCAGTACTGCAGAATCCTGTCTAGTCTTCCCTATGTTCACTGCTGGATGTGAGGCACTCGATGAGGACCAGCGAACACTCTTCATGGATCGATTGAAGGCTGTGGAAGGATGGGGGATGGCACAGGTGGGCAGGGCCAGACAATTGATGCAAATGGTGTGGGATACCGGTAAGCCTTGGGAAGTCCTCGTGAACGGCGAATTCTTTGGGTGACGGCCTGGGCTGGAGATGTGAGGGCTGGCAAAAACCCGGAAAACCACGCTTCCAATTTCGCATGTGCTTGGGAGCCACTCGCATACCCCACAATGTACGAGGACACGCGGGACAGACCGACTGTGTGTAATCGGCTTGGAGACACCTGAATCAGGATGGTCCGTTCCGGAATCTTCGCGATCTGGACCTGTAGACACGACTCAGTCCCGGCTGCATGCGGACTATCCTACTTATCGCTCGGGGTCCATTCTCTGCCTCATTTGGTCAGCAAGGACTTGCCGCTGCATAAAATCAGACATCAGATCGCCGTGTAAGACCTGTCGCCAGTGAGGCACGACGAGGGTCTGCCCGCCACCAACACGATCTGGCCAGGCTGCAGCACACTTCCTGCTAGTGATCGCGAAGAAGGGTACATCCTCCTTGTTAGTTGCAGAATCCGTGTTCCGGTGACCAACCCTATAACATCCACACCATCGACCCTCTCGAAACCTAAGTCGTTCTTCAATGCGTTCGCGAACGTATGGACAGAGGCCTTACAAGCCGTGTGAGTCGGCCCAAGTGGAACCCCGAGCAGACCGCCATTCGACCCGCAGTTCAAGACCTGACCAATGTCTGTTAGTTGATGAGAGACCTACTGTCGATGTAGAAGCGGAACATTCGGCTTCGTGAACAGGGCGAAGGAGGGACTCGTCTGGGCCAACGCAACGGCAGACACCGCGATACCCCAACCAATGGCAGAAGAAAAGATACTCGAGTCCCCGCATATGTGAAAGATGGGGGGCTCTCATGTGTACTTCTACAGGCTCACACTCGATCGATAAAACTGAGAGCCCCACGCTTTGTAA
Source organism: Pseudocercospora vitis (assembly GCA_026120125.1). Taxonomy (NCBI): domain Eukaryota; kingdom Fungi; phylum Ascomycota; class Dothideomycetes; order Mycosphaerellales; family Mycosphaerellaceae; genus Pseudocercospora; species Pseudocercospora vitis. Next base: position 152,112 of record JALRML010000051.1, read on the forward strand.
GAAGCGCATCATGGCGTACGTCAAGATGAAGATGGGGAATCCCAATCGCAAGATGTCAAATTTCAATCACGAGGCCTTTCTGAAGCATCGATTGGTCATCGAACAATATTTCCACATGTACAATCATCGTCTACATGTCCATCATCCATGTTATTCACATTTGAATGTGCCCAGTTCAGAAGGGCTGGCACATCGCCAGCCGCACACTTTCCTCACGAATGGCAGGACGGTCTCCTGCGTGAGCTCGCTCTGAGCAGGGAAGCCGTTGAACCAATATTCGATCCATTCAGCCCTTGGGATCACAAACGCCTTGCCGCAGGTCGAACACAGTTGATTACCATAAGCGACTCCGGACCCAGCTTTCCGCAAGGCAGATTTGACACGAGCAGGCAATTCACTCGGGATGTCATCGAGGTTGAAGCGGGTTTGAGTAGCGCGTGTTGCAAGCTCGAACAACGACGGTGCGCGGCTGCTGGTTTTGACGACATTGGGAGCCTCGACTGCCTCGGGAAATACGGCTGCAGTATCCAACAATGCATCTTGCCTGCTGAATGAGTTGCCGTCGATGTCCAGAAGCCGCACAGCAGATGATGCAAGGTAGATCAGTTCTTCTCTGCACGCGCTAGGCTCTGAGCCTTCTTGCATAAGCTCCTGAAGATGCTGATTCTTCAACATTCGGCCCAGCTTCAGACGAAGCTCCAGCTCCATCCGAGCATCCAGCACTCCATCTTCGGCGCAGATGTGTCGAAGTCGCTCGTAATAGGATTTTGGGTCGCCACAGCGACCCAGTTCTTGCCTGGCAATGGTCACAAGATCGATGCCACCAAGGTTACACGGCCCAGAAATTCTTGTGGGATCCAGCAGCGGATTGGGTCGCACGCTGACCGTACGGTGCCCTTCGCGACAGACCAAGAGGTCCATCAGCTCCCATGGAAGGTACGGTAACCGGTTTCCCGCAAGATTCAGTTCTGTGAGTCTCCTCAGCTTGCTGATGCAATGCGGCAGTTCAGTTAGCTCATTGCTCCGAAGGCTCAGCACAGTGATATCCTGTAGACCGAAGAGTTCGGGCGGTAGGGAAGTGAGCGCATTCCTGGCCAAGAACAACTTTATTGCGGGTGTTAGTGGCATGAACGCCGTCTCTGATGGGGGCTGGGTCATGTCGATGCGAGGCTGCCGAATGAGCTGCCGCAGCTGCAAGAGCGCAGATGAGGGCAGCTGAGTCAAGCCAATGTCGGAGAGATCCACGATCTCTTGCCCTTCGTCTACACAGCTCTCGATGATGTTCTGCGCGACCTTTTCGGAGGGCGGAGTCTCATTCACAGGCAGGCGTCGCAGCTTGGTTCCACTTGACAATATACTGTCCGCTCCACTTTCTTCGCTGCCGTCGCTGCCCATCCACACGCCACTATCCACGTTCCGAATCGCGTCCCTCTTCGCCATGCTCTCCCTCAAGCTATGTCGCGCGTTCCTGCCGAGCGTGTACCACGGACCTCTGACCATCCGCTTCCGCTTTGGCCTTTCGTAGCCAGTGACATCTTCAGTCCCCGAAGTGTCGTCGGAAAAGAGCGGATCGCTGCTGTTGTCCAGATCGGAGAACTCCCTCTTGCGGCTGAAGTCTGTCAAGGCCAAGAAAGGTGGTGACGATGGGAGTTCTAGGGATGAATCCGGCAATAATGGTGGCGAGGACGGCAGGGCCATTCTGAGTGTGGACGCTCAGTGGTCGCCGTGAAGAGCTACGAGCAGAGGAGAGGAACAACAGGAAGAGTTGAGTTAACGTGCAGTTTACGCGTCTGTACACGCGACACCCCAGTCTTCGGGAACTCGGCCCGCTGCGGGGTGATGGAATCGTCCTTAGTTCAAACCGAGTCCGGCGGTAGCAGGCCCTATCTCTGATCTGGTCACAATGGCCGAATCATGCGTAAATGTAGTGCTAGAATGTGACGTTGTACAGACGCGCGTGTATATAGTGCTAGGGCGTCGTGGAAAACACGCACGGAGCATCTCGATACCTTGTCGGTTTCCTCTTATCCGATTCATCTGCTCGTAACAGTAATCCTAGCTCGCAACGGATGAAAAGTAGTCTGTTTTGTCACCTACATCACCAACGATACCTGTCACATTTGCTACTGTCATTACAGCAGCTGTTTCTGGTAGTCTTGAGATGAAAGCTATATAACTACAACATAGAGTATATCCGCTTATCTTAGTAGGATGCGACATCTTTCCTCTTACGAATGCACATCCATTCAAGATACACTGTAGCAGGAATGGCGGATAGAATAGTGCATAGAGAGGCGCAAACCACTACGGATAGATGAGCGCGGTCTGGAAAGCTTCTTGCCACAGATCGAGTAGGTCAGCCTCGAAGTTGAAATGACGAGGTTGTCTGGGGTTGCAAAAAACGCTCATGTCCATCTTGCTTTCCGCCGCCTCATCACATCGGAGAAGATGATTCGGTTGCATAATGGGTTCCGTAAGCCTCACGCGGCCGAGCCTTTACACTCAGCTATAGCTTTTGCTCACTTCGAATGCCATTTGGTAAATCTGCTGCGCTGCAAAAGGGTCTAGGCACGGTGAAATACGAGCACCATGGGTATCACTCTCTCAGGTCTCCAATGCCCAATAATTCATTCCTTCCGCCTCCAGCTTCCCGCAAAGTCTCTCGGCGGTCCTAGGGTCTTTACGGCCACTATCTCCAACCGCACCGTCACTTGCTTTCGTAGGTTGGGGCCGGTTGAGCCATGCGTAGCTTGAGTGCCGCACTGCTCTCCGACGGCCGGCCATCAAGTGTCTCAGCAGCTCGATGGGCGTGTTCAGCAGTTGATAGCTCAAGGACACAGAAGTGATGAGCCCTAGCCTCTTCCACCCAAGCCGCTGAAGCTGTGAACAGCTTCGTAATGCTTTGAACACCAAAAATAGCAAGGAACTGTCATATTTCGTACTCGAAAGCGGTTTCATGATCACGCCGCGGTAGATTGCCCACGAAGACTTGCGCGGTTGCGCTGAGCTGCTCCCTTCAACTTTCGTTGTTTGACTCGGCCCACGATGTTGCGATAGGCGAACTAGGCAGTTACCCCCATACGGCGTCGGTCTCCCTTCCAGAGATTCGATCGCCTCTTCCGCCTCCAAAGCGGTTGACCGATCGAGTGAACAGATGTGTTGCGAGCCGAGAGTCAACTGCTTAGATGAGTGCGGAGAGATGGGCTTGCTCACCGCCTCAACACGGTACACTTGGAACAAACCACACAACTCGGGGTTGAAAGAATCTTGGTTCGGGACTCAAGGCAGGTCTCCTAGCCCAGAGACGTCTCTTCACATCCTCAGGCAGCGGTCCAGTGTGCCTGAGCGTCATCGCAGTTCCGGCGATCAAAGGCGTAGGCATTATCGTTCAGATCCATGGACGGAACTTCCACTCGCTTCCGATTCTGATCCCAACCCTTGATGGGAGGGCGACTCTTGAGCGAGCTTCGCTCCGTCCTGTGCTTCACATGAATCGGACGACCTCTATTCTCGAGGCCCGGCATATCCTCCATCGCGGCGGCACCAACATTGACCATCAAAGTCGACACGGAGTAGGTTGGGATGACTCCAGTGAAGATGTCTGTGGGCATACCTATTCTCTTGCTGATTTCAAGTAAGTCACGAAGGACAGACCGTGTTGGTCCGCACGCACATGGATACATTGTTCTCGGCAAAGAACTCGTCGATATCGGCCTTCTGAGCGACGTGGGGCAGGTTACCAAGGTGCAGTTGTGCGTCTACTTCAGCCATGGGTGCAAGCGAAGCTTCATCAAGGGACGGACTCGCAGGATGGCCGCTCGCTTAAACAAAGCAATTCAGGAACGGACCTAGAAGGGTCAGGGTCTAGGGTCTGCGGCAGCGGCAGCGGCCCTCGGCATTGGAGCCGCCACTACTGCACCCCAGACGGCAGCAATTTCGAGGACAGGGTCCTCGCGCGACGTCGCGGTCGCGCTCACTTTCATCGCAAATGTGTGACACGACTCTCACGCGCCTCGCCTCGCTCGCCACTCCATCATGAAGTTCGTCATCTATGTGATGCCGCCACAGCGGCCCCAAGCCTCCGTGTTCTCCGATAGCACTCCACTCACGCCGCTGTCTTCTGCGCCGACGACCTCTTCCATGTCTCCCGCGGCCGCGCTTCAAAAGATAGCCGTGAACATCAAAAGCGACGAGACAGTACGCGATCTCATTACCGCAACCGCACGGCGCTTCCACCAGGCCTACGGTAGCGACCTCGTCCAGGGCATGTCTTTTGCGAGAGTGAAAGGTCCGCTCGGGGAGGACTATCTCGACACCGACGTGATTGGCGACATGTTCTCCGACGAGTCCAAGAAAGACACGCTGGAGCTCTACGTGTTTCTCGAGAACAGCAGCTCTCAGAAGAGACGTCTAGCAGATGACCCGGTAGCGGAGCACGATGACTTGCGCAAGCGTCGCAGAGTGGAGGAAGATGTGGAGGTAGAACAGACCCCGCCATCCGCTCAACAGCCTGCGTCTCCCAGAGTCTACGTCGAGTCCCAACGGTCTCAATCGACCTTCAGTATTTTCACGTCTAGTGGAAGCTCACGCAGCAACGGGCAATGGCCGCCACAATCAAAGTCGAAGCGGCCCAGGCCCGGTAGCAAGAATCCCAATTGGAATGCTGAAGAGGATGCTGTCTTGATCAAAGGAGTGCGGCTCGGATGGACTGACAAGAAGATCGCACTGTCGCTCGACCGCGTCCCGCGAACGGAGAGTGCGGTAAGAGGGCGGCGTCTCGTGCTCAAAAGAACTCGTGCCCTCCACAGTGCGACAAAAACCACGCCATCGGAGCCTGCTACGCCTACGTCGGCCCCGAGCCCGCCCATTGTCGAAACGCGAGCTCCCAGGCCCGCCAACGTTGTCGTCACTCTGCCGCGCCCGAGACAACCCTACGCCTTCGGCAAGCGAACCGACAAAGAGCGCTGGGAAGAGGCATACGAACGCGCCAGTGGGGATCCTCAACGGGCAGGACACCTCTTCAATTCCATAATCAATCGTGAGGACATGCTCACCGCCGTGGCACAAGATGACCAGCCGGAAATTGGACGACTCGTGGCGCAGCGACGCCGTTGGCGACGCCAGGCAAATGATTCAGCCGGCCGGCCACCACCTCGCTGCCACGATCCCCACGCAGGCCATGTGGTACTGCCAGGCAATGCTGAGCCAGTAGATGAGGACATCATCAGAGAAGACGACTACAGCACAGCAGATGAGGACAAGGCGAACAGCATCTGGGATGACAGTGACGACGCCTTTGAAGACGACGTTTTATCTGAGGGCTCGGAGGTGGAGGACGACGTCGACATTGTCGACGGACCAGGGTTTGTGTTGGAGGATGCCCTTTCGGATGGCGATGCTCAAGACAGTGTGGCCCAGAGCGGCCCCAGCGCTGGGAACATGGTTGATCAGCCGAGCGTTTCAGCGCCCAACCCGATGGTCAGTGTCACCCCACCAAGAACGAGGCAAAGACAGCAGACAGTTGCCGAGACGCGCGAGCGATTGCAGAGACAAGCCTGTCCTTTTCAGAGTGATGAAGAAGATTCCGATTCGAGTGATGGCGATTAGGTTGTTACATTTACCACAATCGTGGCATCGACGGTGTATGTACCTATTGTAGTATGATCTTGTCGGCAGTCTCGCAAATCTGTCCCCAAGCATCAAGCACGTTCGAAGTAAGTGAACGGTTTCATCCCAATGCAAACGCGCCGTCATGAACCCTTTCGGCACGCGGGAAGAGGCCTTTCGACTGCGTGCAAGCATCGCTCTCGAATCATACCGTACTTGTAGCACGTGGATGGCAGCCTCTCCGTCTACTTCGCGTAGTCCGCGCGTTCTCCTCTTCGACTCGGGTCTCCATCTCGCGATAACACGAACCTAAGCCGCGCCTTCACTTCTCAGTAATTGCTCTGCTGTCAAGTTGGCTACAGCTTGCAATCCACCTGAGACACCCAGACGGCATTCCGCGCATGCTCTGCCAATGGCATGGAACGGAGAAAGCGATTGTCGGAATGACTGATAGACGTATGATCCGACGCGCACAAGCATCAAGATTTGAATGGCATCAGCCTTGTTGAGCTTGCTGCCGCTGCCTAGGTCGATCGAATTTTCCATATAAGCGCGATGGAGTGAATAGAGTTGGGAAGTTGATTCTGTCCGTCGCGCTCACCGCTACAGTCTTCATTGGATCATCATTCTTTGAGGACATTCGTCTCGCTCATGCACTGACGGTCCCACTCCGGAGTGTCTTGTCTGAGGCTCGGATTGCTGTTCAATTTCCAAGCGCGTGACGTGGCTGCACTACATCCTGTTCACCCTCCTACCTCGCCCAGGCCTTCTCCCTCGTTCTTCTTCAACATCCTCCACCTCATCTTTTCCCTTCTCGAGCACTTCCCACGACTGCATATCCCAGTCCGCGACGTCGTACCAGTCTTCTCCATCGCTCATTTCCGTGACCATATTTCCTTTGCCGTCGGGCATGACATGTCCCTCGGCTTTGCAGCTGCGATAGACATCATGTCGCAGTCTGTCGGCTTTCTGTAGGCCGGCATGAAGTGATTCGAGAGACCGCACGATTTGTTCCTGCTTCTGGACGTAGGAGAACAGAAGCTTGCGTGTTTCGTCCGCTTCGCTCGCAGGCAGACCCAGGTCGCGATCAGTCAGCGAGGATGGCGGAGGTACAAACCAAGGATGAACGGCGGGAATCGAGGCCGAGTCACTTGCAGATGGAGATGGTGTGCGGTCGCTTCGCTCGGCAGGAGATCTTGCCCTCCTTCTGGTCATCATGGCATGGGTGCTGCCACCGTTCGACTGCGAAGCGGTCTCCGAATTTCCTTCGCGTTCTGCGAGATCGGCTATGGTCGGGTTCGGTGCTTGCGCAGTAGATGCGTGGTCTTCAGCAGGGGAGTCGAGCTTCGGTGCCGTGGTATCATTCGATGGCAGCGTACGATCTCGAGCAACCCCGTTCGTGGCCCTGAGCTGCTTTTGCGCGGCACGATCGCTGTCTGTCTGCCGGCCGGCTAGCGCTCGTGGACTCTCGTGTCCACCCATATCCACTGCTTCCACTCCTTCGGTGGCCTGTCCCTCGCCTATGTGCGGCTCCGTCAGCCCCGTCTTCGCAGGCTCTAGCACCTCGACACTTTCAAGCCCGCCGTTATCCATGTGCTGCGTCAGCGGCGCTTCCAGCTCGAGCATTGGCTGTTCTGTGATAACGCTGGGCACGGCGCTCTGGTCACCAATGCTCGTTTGATCGAAGTCGGGCAGGAGAGATCTATCGTAGTCGGTCTCGAACGTTCCGCAATTGACCCAGTCTGCATCGCCTCTCAGTCTTTGAAGCAGCCGCTTCGCCTTCCACAGGTTCGCTCGCTCGATCCGGAGCATCTGCAGCGACTCCGCCGCCATGTGGGTCAGTGCCTTGCTCTTGTACGGAACGCTGAGGCTAGGATGGTTTTCCAGCTCGGCAGGCGAAGTCAGAGGGCGCAGCAGTTGCTCCAGCTGAACGCCCGCGAAAGCGTCTTCCGCAGCCGGTTCCGCATATCGCTCGTCCTCGCGGTCGGATTCCGAGGGGTAGAAGACATCGCCGTCGTCATCAATGAGAGGCGGCCTGGTCGAGACCGTGTAGCGTGCATAGCCGGCATGGGTGACCTGTTTCCTGTATGCCATGCGGTCCTGACGTGCGCCGCGCTTCAGCTGTATCTCGTCGTCCTCGTCGTCGCTGCGCCGCCGCTTCATCGCCAATTTCATGGCGAAGATCGTGGACTTGATCATGGCCTCTTGTCTGGCCATCGTATCTTTCCTCCTCCGTATTGTTGTAGGTGAGGGCACTGAACCTCCGCTATGGACCTGTACGGGCGCAGTGGGCGCAGCTATCTAGATGGTATAGTGGTGCACCTGAAGCTTTCGGCTCCTCCCTTTCCGATCGGCTCTTACTAGCGCGGGAGACGCGACCTCGCATTCGCGGGTATAACAGTACAGCACATTTCTCACAACACGCGGTCCTACAAGGACAGCTACAAGAAGAAAAGAGACTCCCGTGTTAGGCGTAGTCATCCGCCCTTGATCTCTCCGTCAGGTATCTTTCTGTACAGGGGACTGTGGCGTCGCATGGTGTATGGCCTCGCGGGAACTGGAGACCGCGCAATGTCCTCCTTCCTTCCTACAAGCCTTTCCTACGACTTAGCTCGGCCTCTCCATACCCCGTGGGTTTGCATTGGGATTGGAGTTGCTCTCTGGTTTGAAAGGGTATACCCGTGCTGGTGGGGCCTGGTGATAGGCTATACTTTCCAGGTTGCGACCTGAAATATGCGAGGGACGGACGGGCCAACTGATCATTAGGTAAGCCGAAGCAAGAAATTCCCGTTTCTTACTTTCGACCAAGTGCAAGGCCAAGTCCAAATATTCAACGACTCAATCATCGCCACCATCATGGCCGGCCAGGATGCTCCCAAGACACCAAAGCTGCCTGACGTGCTTTCTCAAATCTGTGCTTTCCTGAACGAGCTGGGCTACAAGAAGACTGTCGCAGAATTGAAGAAGGATGCCGCAAAAAATGGCATTCCAAAAGTCTCAGGTCGCGGCAATGGCACTTCCCTGATGAACTTCCTTTCGAAGCAACGCGAACCGTCGCCAATGTCCCGAGCTGTTCAGGAAGACTCAAGCGACAGCGTGGACGAGTCGGTGAGGGACGCTCTCGTGGACGAGGAGGCGGAGGAGACCAGTGACGATGGATCTGAGAAGATAGACAAGCCCGCGAGCGACAGCAGTAGCAGCGATTCCGATAGCAGCGATTCCGACAACAGCAGTGACTCCTCCGCCAGCGAAGCCAAAGCTGGACAGAAGCGCAAGCGTGGTGTCACAGTATCCTCATCCGATGAAAGCTCGGCATCCAGCTCCGGTGACTCCCTTGGAGAGGACTCGGGCAGCGAAAGTAGCAGTTCGGACAGCATCGACCCGAGACCGACGAAGCGGACCAAGCTCGACCCAGTATCTTCTCCATCAGACAGCGGCAGCGACTTAAGTAGCTCGAGCAGCGACTTTTCGAGTTCAGAGTCTGGGTCAGACCCCGAGTCTGCTTCCGACTCCGATATAAGCTCCGACAGTAGCGAATCCGATACCAGCAGCAGCGATTCGGACTCGGAAAGTGAAACAGCGGTGAAGACGAAGAAAGAGAAGAACAAGAACAAGAAGACACCTACTGTCAAAAAAGAGAAGCCCGAGACTTCAGTGCACATGGCGCAAGTACAGATCAGTGGGAAGGAGGCTGAAAAGGGGGGCTCTACATCTTCAGCGACCTTGGAAGGTGATTCCGCTACCGAGACACCAGCAGACAATGGTGATGGAAATGGTGGTATGCACCCGGACCGACTCAAGAGACTCCCTCAACCAAAGGCATCGGCCAAGACTTCAGATGGCAAGAAGAAGCAGGTGCCTTTCTCTCGCATCCCGGCTGACCAATACGTCGATCCGCGATTCGCCAGCAACGAGTACGTGTCGTACGACTACGCAGATCGGGCATACCAGGACTTGGTGGTCACAAAAGGCAAAGGCTTCACGAAAGAGAAGAACAAGAAAAAGCGAGGTAAGAAAACCTGTCCACGCCCCAGCGTCAAAACCTCAGCGCGTAACTCTCGTGATCGCCTCCACGCAGAGTTCGACTGGGCTCGTTCCCCGTCTCCCGACGGAGACGCATACTCCTCTCCGCCAGAACCTAGCAACGTCTTTGGTTTCAAAGACGCCCTCTGGGACTTCTGTGCGGGATCAGGCTCCGACCCGATGTCTGGGAGACTCTCATTTTGAGTGCGAGGCTGACTTCTTCTGCAGGAGCGTATCGTGGTGGTGCGATTGACCTTACGCCGAAGGGCATCAAGTTCGACGACTGAGCTTTCAGGATTGGTACTGGAGGGAGGCTCGCGAGTGCTTGTTGTACAGTGTGGCAGGCATCTTGGAAGAGAGACCCAGACGGATAGATCATAGATGTGTTTCTCACGCTCAACATGGATCCACACGAGCACTGTTCACGGTCCAGCACGTTTTGCCTCGCCTCGGACTGCCGCATTGCATAACTCACAATTCCTTCCGCGTGCGGCTCAGCACGGGCCCACGCGCTGTGGGCTCTTGATGATGTTCGCGGGCCGTCAGCATTGCTCGGAACCACATACAGCTAGAACCACATCTTCGCTCGAGCGACATAACAGAAATTCACGACGGCACAATCGCAGGCGACCTTTCAGAATCTTCTCGATGCGCAGCTAGAGCGCATCGCCCAAACGCCCAAGGTCGTGGGCATCGGCATACTTGGTAGGCCAGAATCTAGCCTCAAATGTTCTGCTCATATCTGCCTTGTTCCTTCGTCTATTCGGATGGGGTGGGACTGAAACCCTGTGCAATTTGCGGTGATACTCTTTCACAGCTTGGACGCTCCACGACCTTCGAGTCAATCGACCAAAATCCTGCTCTCTAGCTCACCGTAGTGCTCGAAGAAGCTGTCGAAGAGGTTGACTCCATGTTCCACGTCGTATGCACCACCTAAATCACAGGAAAGTGGTTAGCGAAGCTTCTCAAAGCTGGCGTGGCTCTCCGAAAGACAATTTCTAACGCGGCTCGTGCCTGGGATGTGCCGTCCCTAGATGTGTCTTGATATGGCGGCGCGGGGCGAACGCTGCTTTCGTTTGACTCACCTGTCTCGCGAATCGAGTGCATGGCAAGCTGAGGATTTCCAACATCAATAGTCCTCGTGCCCAACGCCGCACTGAGCATAGGACCAATCGTGCTGCCGCACCGGAAGTCGTTCCGCACGACGAAGAGCTGGAGGGGCACGCCTCCATCTTTGGTCTTTGCTTCTGGCACTTGCCACGATGCAGCCTTCGCCCGCCGGGCACATTCTTGCAACAAAACGATCCCTGGCGAAGTCGTTGCGTATCGTACATTGGCGTTGATCTTGATCACCGTGCCTTCGTTCATGTGCGGTCTGTGCTCTGATTCATAGCGGCTGCCATAGTTGGGATTCACCGAGTGGGCCATGTCGGCAGACACTAGGAAGCTGGTCGACAGCGTCTGCTCGTACGCGGTGCTATTATCGACAGTGGCATCAGCGTTGAGTTTGTCGTAGCTCTTTTCGCTGTCATCAAAAGAAGACGGGAGACAGGACAGTCTGCGAATGACGGAGGGCAGCATGTTGCTGTCGGCGCCTTGGGCAGATGTCGAGCCAATCTCTTCGTTATCGAAGCAGGCAATGAGGCGTATCGTCGGGTCATTCTTCAGTGCCTCGTGGTCGGTCAAAGACTGGATGATGCCTTCCACGGCACAATAAGTCTGCAAGTGAAGGTCATCAGCGTTAGCAGAGCTCACGATATTGGCAAACAGAAGCACTGCACAGCTCTACGCAACTGGGTGGGGCGCTGCTGCAGCCAGCCAGCCCAACAGCGACATCACCCGAATAAGCTGTCTCCACACGAGGCCTCTGCGTAGCTTCTACCCGTCGGGTTACTCACCATGCCCAAGTTGTCTAGTCGCGCCGAAAATATGAACTCGTCGTTGATGCCACCGAGACATGCTGGCTGGGTGTCGTACAGGACCAGTTCGAAATCTACCACGTCATCAGGTTCGCAGCCTGCATCCTGCGCGATCAATGATACGAGGTAGGGATGGTGTCTCTGAGTCGCTGTCTTCAGAGGCTGGAAGCCGGATTCCTTGTCCTTCTCCGCCTCACCCTTCTTGATTTCCTCTGCGGTCTTGCCCTGTCTGTTCAGTTCCGCTGTCACGAGGCCAAGCACCGGGAAAAGCTGCGTCTCTTTATTGAACTCAAAAGGCTCCCCAAAGTGAACAGCCAGATTCGGTATTCGGCACAACGGCTTGCCCAGTCTGACCAGGCGTTGCTCCACCACACCGTCCTTGCTCTTCACCATCACCCTGCCTGCTGCGGAGAGATCTCGATCGAACCATGTGTGCCACATTCCGCCGCCGTAGAGCTCCACGCCGACTTGGTAGAAGCCATCTGCCGAGCGTTTCGAGACGGGCTTGATCCTTAGGCATGGACTGTCCGTGTGCGCGCCGACCATGGCGACTGGATTGCCAGGCTTCCATTGATTGCCAATGGCGAAAGCAATGATAGTACTGGCATTGCGAGTTACGTAGTACTTTCCTCCAGGCTGCAGCGTGTGGTTCCAGGAGTCTCGTTCCTACGCACGCGAGTGAATATCGAAGATTTGGCATAGCGATCGACCTTGATGGCTCACCTTGATTGCCTTAAATCCAGCTCGCTCAAGTCGCTCTATGCTTGATCGCACGGCGTGGAAAGGTGTAGGAGAGGCATTCAAGAAGTCGACGAAATCTTGTGGCCGGTTCAACTCGCTTGCCATGTTCAGGTTGCGAGCGAAGCGATCACATATGAATATAGAGTACTTCAGAGTGCGCAAGGCACGTGGTCTAACAAGCATGTACGAGACGCTGTCGTGAAGGCAAGATGATCGTGGATGCCTCAGATGCTGCTTTCGAGCCACGCCGACATGACAAAAGTCGTGGCTACTCCCCCTCGGGACGAACGTCGCAACACATACGCACGCATGTGCATCACAGAACGTCGACTCAGCTGGCCGCTTTGTGACTCGCGGTGTAGCAAGGCTCGTATGCAGGAGACGATCAAGAGTCACAGCAATCGCTGGCACGTTGCTGCCATTGGGAGATGATCGGAAGAGGCGTGAAAGGTAGCGGCAGCACAGAGGTGTTCATACAGACACTTGTAAGGCATTCGGTGGGTTCTGGGCTTTGCATGACAGAGTCCACTCCAGGCTGACGACCCACTGTACTCTTAGGACCGTCACATAAAGGATCCTCAATTGTCAACCGTGACGGCACTCAGGCCTCGGTGAGATTGACTAACTCCATGAGTTCATTCTCCTCGAAGTCCCATTCTTCGCCGTAGAGGCTCGTCTGGTAGGAAGCCAGTGCGTCCGTGGAACCACGCTTCTTGAACCATCCTTCCATTCCGTAGATGTGGTCGGTGTATTGGTCGGCATCCAGATATAGCCTCTGACACTCATCTTCTATACGCTCGACTTCAGCTGGGTCGCTGTCGCTGTACGCCACCAGCTCTTGGCGCAGTGTCTGCATCTCTGCCTCTAGGATCGCCTTTTGATGGATGATCTCTTCACGGCTGTCCTCGCTTGCGTCAAGCACGATCTCCTCCTGTTCCAGTAAGGCAGCCTTTTCCGCAACCTTCTGTCGAAGCTCTCTTACTGCGAGTCCGAGTTGTTCATGGTCGACTTGCACTTTATTGAGGCTTGTGTCCGCTTCACGCTTGGCTTGGGAAGGGAACGAGAAGTACCAGTTTCCGGAGCCGATCTTCTCGCAGATGATCTTGTTGTCGTCCTGCAGTGCCTGGACATAGTCTGGCGATGGTAGTCAGCTTTTTGGTTCGGCGTGTCCCGGGGCTCTTGTGACGGACCTTTGACCTGCATCGCGCTCACGCCGGCGGCCTTCGGAAGTTCCTTCTCGAGCTCCTTGATGCTGAAGACTGTGCGTGACTTCTGAAGCCAAGCGGCGACTTGTGCGAGCTTCTGCATGTTGCACTGTGCTTTTGGGGCCTGCGACTTGTGAGCGATCATTTGGTTTCGAGCTGACGCTCGATACTCACCATACTGTCTGCACTGTGCTGCTCGATGCTGCTCCTACGCGCAGCAAACAGCCTGAGTATTGTGAAAAGCGTCAAGACACGTGCCGCCTCGAGCGGCTCTCTGAGGTGGGAGGTTCGCAAAGGAAGGAACGCAACATGCGAAGGAAGGAGCGCCGGCACAGATCCATTTCGTGATGTTGAGAGGATCAGGGCCAGGACCATGTTCCATTGCTGGGCGTCGGGCCACGGGCTTAGTATCTCTCAGAGGACCGCGGGCGACGTTGAAGCCTTTCGTGAAAATATCCGGACAACACCAGCGTCGAACACGACTCGAAAACTCCATACGTAGTCCCGTCACAACAATGGTATTTGCAGCGTCAACCTTCATTCCTTGCCTTCGATGCGACCCGCTGTATGCTACAGGATGAACACTGAGATCAACGGTCAGCCTCACGCATGCCCGTTCGATACGGACAAGATGTGCTCATCCTTGGAATTGATACTGGTGCTCTGGCATGATATCCAGCAGGCCGATCGAGCATGTGTTGATTATACTCAACGTCGACCAGTTATGTTTGCGGTGTATGGTCCAGCAGCAAGAGCGACAAGCCAGCGAGCCTACAGACACGATGCAAGCCGACAGTCCAAGCGAAGATCCTCTCGAGAGACTAAAGTTTGATCGTATTACAGTCAGCGTGAGCCGTTTAGCAGCATGATTGTGTGACGCTCGCAGTCCTCCCCTACTTCAGCAATCGAAGCCCACTACCCATGAGACAAGTAGCGGCCGATGGCAAGACCACGGGCATTCAGCAAATATGATTTCTTCGGAGGCTAGGATCCCCGCAAGGCGTCTTCCACTTCAAGAAAAGAGAGTGTTCCTGGAAGTGGACTGTTGCATTGGACAATCTATAGTAGCGGTGGTCCTTCGGGAGGGAGGAGGTCGAGTCCGCAGCACATGCTATGGCAAGATCCGACACCAGTGGCATTGCTGTGCGGCAGCATTGTATACACATACTGGGAGGTAGACCGTCGCAAGAAATCCCGCAATGCGATATAGACAGATCAAGCTGGCCTTAGACTCATTCGGTTGTTGCAACACACCTGCTGGAACGCTCGTCATGCACTTATGCGTCGTTCGTCTGGTTGCTCACGTCCCCATTCGTTCATTGGCAACGCGTCTGTCAGGTGGCCATCTCCTTCCAGAAAGGACCTCACCTTCTTTGCTGTCATAGTCAACCTCCGCATGTACCGTGGTACACACGCTTTTTGACCTGAGGATAGAGTCTGCATGTGCTCAATTCGCGGTGTCGCGCTGAGCCTCTTTGACCGCAACACAACAGGTCGGCTCCCAAGATCAACAGTCACGTGAAATCCCGAAGCCTGCACTCGTCGATCGCGGATCCTTTCCACACGTCGAGCTGGCGCAACCAGGTCATCTCAACCATGAAATGTGTCCATGAACTCCTTCTTACTCAACCGCCAACTAGCATCGATCAGTCCTGAGGCGTTGATACGAGCGCAGAACCATCGCCTACTCAAAGCGTTGCAAGCATGCCCGAGCACCAAGTTCGCGCTCCAAGCTGCCGGCGCACGCTCGAGTGGCGACGTTCTTACAACGAAAGATCTCGCGCATGCCGCTGGCGTCAGTAGCATAGCGATCGACCGATTTGAAGGCCGGTATCTTGTGTCTGGTGGGGCGGACTCGTCCATTGCAATATGGGATCTGGAAGCAAACGGACGGAACTGGGGAGAAGCCGGAACGCATATTCCTTTGGGCTTCTCGCCACGCACATCAATCAGCCAGAGCCTGGGGATCACGCAGGTCTCCTTCTATCCATTCGACTCCCTGGCTCTACTGACGAGTGGCTACGACGCGACCTTGAAGATCTTCTCTTCGGTGACCCTTGAAGTGTCGGCCTCCTTCGAGCTTGGAGCAGTGGTGTACTCGCACGCAACATCTGGCATTGCTTCACACCTCCTCGTTGCCTGCGCGACTCAGCATCCAGCCGTGCGCTTGATCGATCTCAAATCTGGGTCGGCGACGCACTCTCTGTCTGGTCACTCCGGCCAGGTCCTTACTGTTGCATGGCATCCCAAGGACGAGTATGTGCTCGCGTCGGGAGCTACAGATGGGGTCGTACGGCTTTGGGATGTCCGTCGTAGCGCCAGTAGCCTGGGAGTCCTCGACCTCGAAGATAACTTTGGGGTTCCTGGCTACGATGGGAAAGGCATGGGTGCACGGCGTCGCGAGAAGGGCAGGTCGCACGCGGGCCCAGTGAACGGCTTGCATTGGGTTGAAGATGGGAGATACCTTCTTTCGAACGGGCAAGACGAGCGGATGCGGGTGTGGGATATGCGTTCTGGCGCGAACTCACTCGTGAACTTCGGGCCAACTCTCAAGAACTCGGTGGCGTTCGCATTGAACCCTCTGATTCCGCCTCGTCACCTCTCTCCGCCGGGAAAAGACATGGTCTTCTACCCAAACCCTCAGGAGATTCTAGCGTTCGACCTTCACTCTGGTACCCTGGAAGGACGACTTCGCGTCCGGGGCTTGGCTGGGTCACAGAGCGAGAGCGGGCCCCGCACGCCAAAGAATCGCACCAACGCCCTTTCCTGGCGCGCGCACCATATTGAATTGTACTCTGCGCACGCTGATGGCACCATTCGTTGCTGGAGACCGCATACCATCGATGACACACTGGCCGAGCAAGAGGATCTGGACCTGTCCGAGGCCGTTGACCTGCCAGGGGAGCGCAAACGGAAACGCGAGCAGTTCGACGAGATTGTGAGAGATCTCACAAGCAAGAAGATCACATTTTCGTAGCGACTACGAGGCGTACTGGAAAAGGTGGACATGAGAACCACGGGGTTGGTGCTGATACAAGATGCCGCTGTCGTACCTTCTTACTCACATCACGCATTTGCCCCCGCGAAGCTACACCTCTGACAGCACGTAGGTAAATCTCGACTGCCCAGAAGCAGAAGACTGTGTTGCTTCATTCGACGATCTCCAACTCCCCGTGCCTCCCGCGTGCAAAAGTATCTTTCCAGTCCGTCCAAATCCTGACCAATTCGTCCACATATTTGGAATGTATCTCATCCACGTACTCTGGATCGGGGTTCTTGGACTGGATTATCGTGATGGGTTTGCCGACCACGACGTTGATGGGTCTGCGATACGGCATCATGCCAACGTCGTAATTGAACACGCCACGGGCATGGAACAGAGGAACCTGTGGGACGTTAGCGCGCGTGTCAAACATAGCCGCAGAATGACTCACGGTGAATCCCGCGAGTTTCTTGACAAGTAACTGTGCCTTGTGCACGAACGGGTGGCTACTCGCATCGAACTGGTCGTACAGGTCATTCTCGCCGAATGAAAGCACCGGAACCAGGTCAGCACCTGTCCTGATCGCCAGCTTTACGAAGCCCTTTCTACGTTTCAAGACCAGGCGTAGAGTGCGAGGCTTCGCATCAAGCGATTCGCGCGCGCCGCCTACCACAATCGTGATGGCTCTCCCCATGCCCTCGCCGTTTGGACCCCCTTGTGACAGGATGTTCTCGCAGCTTTCTCGGCTGACCGATGCAAGACCCATGCGCAACGCGTAGTCGCGGTAGAGAGGGATGCGGAAATTGGAATCGAGGGTCAACAGCGTATTCGTGATGCCAGGAAACAACTGGCTGAACCCGAGAGCCTCAGTTGCAAACGCCGCGAACGCGCCGTGGCTGATGATGCCATGCGGATGGTAGCCGAAGATGTACTTCCGAGTGGGCTCCAAGGGGGAACTCCTGTGTAACCGCGCGGGAAAGTAGGAGCCGAAGAGCGACCAGATCTTGCTCGATCGCAGCCAGTCTGACCGCTGCGACAGCTTGCCGTCGATGGACGCACGGGAGAGAAGGCAGTACAGCAGATAGGGAAGTAGGAGCGGCCACAGGATTGGGATGCCGCACAAAATGAAGAACAGAGCAAGGCCCCCGACGATACTCAGGGTGTGCAGAAGGACGATGAGGGTTTGCAGGCGTCGTTGGAGTGGCACGTTCAGCGGCGCGAACCGGATCTTGCTCCTGCTCCAGCCTTCGCCCACACGTCGACCAGACGTCAGCTCGCTGTTGCGACGCGCCGCAGTCCCTCCTGATGGCCCCGGGGAAGGTGTCGGCTTGTCTGGTCTCTGCGGGGAGCTCCGGTAGTAGTCGTCAGACACTTTGATCGAAGCCAGATTGTCGCCGCTCTTGTTCCTCACATGATCGTATAGAACCTCACCCGGCTCCAACTTCTTCGCTGGTGTCCCGTCCATGCCTCTTGCTCTATTCGCGCTCTCGTTTCTCAAGTCCTTGGAGGAAATGCGCTTGTGTGTCCGGCGGATTGGCGACCGTGGCGCTTCGTCGCTCCCCACTCCGTCGAATGTGTCTGGCGTTCTCGCCCCGTTGACATTTGCTTTCACGGGCGTTTCAAACGGAGTGTGGAGACCATTGGACTGAATGGGTACGCCGTTTCCATCGCCATTCGGCAGGGTGCCTTCCACCGGAGAGCCGTCGCGGACGACGCGGGCGTAGCTGCCCCGATCAGTGCCCTTTGTCTCTTCGAGTCGCCCTTTCACGCGGCGCAGGGTGGGAGATCCAGGAGGAGCAGCGTGGTCGACTTCGTCCAGCACCTCCCCCAGTGGGCGTGGCTCGCTGCTATTGCGGGCGGGACGAGGCGGCGACTCTTTGATGGCGTCCTCTTCCACGGGGGTGTCTTCGGCCCGTATCGCTTCCTCAAGGATCGCTTCGGCCGATTCAGGGGGTGTCATATTCTGAAGGGGGAAAGAGCTTCAATGGTCGTAGCTGCCACGACGCCAGAGAAGCATCGGCAAGACCGATGCACATTTTCGAGGCAAGAAGCATTCATGTTAAGCGTGCTCGTGCACCGGTGTTTCCTGGCTGTGGCGTCAAGCTTTCACCAGCACGACGTCATTGGTGGTCAACGTTCCAGGTCGGAGCTGTTGCTTCTGCCTCTGCCCTGCCTGCCCTGCCCTTCGTTCCGTCGCTCCTTCTGATTTGAGCACTTTGTCCCCTCCATTGACCTCCACGGCAGGCACGCCTGGGTGGCACGTCTCGCAGGAATGACTACTCACCTGATCTTAGGTGACAAACGGGACGCGACCGAGGAGAGGGAGCAGGTCAGAGAAGCGGCGGCACGAAGACCAAGAGCGAGCAGAGATAACCACGCGCGACCAGAACGGTCTTACCACGACAGCTGATTGGTATGGTGTACGATCCTCACCAAAATGCCGAAATCGATCAACCCGTTGGCGAGGCGCAAGTCAGCCCGCCCGTCGCCGCTGTCCAAGCGAACCAAAGCTGGCTCCAGAGTGGACATGCAGCTGGACGACCAAGGTATCCTCAACCGTGCGCCTTCAACAGGGGCAGCGGCGGGCGATGTGATCGGTCTGATGAGGTACATATTGGAACACACGTTCGACGAGATTCCCGAACGGGGCGCCGGCATGAGCAGCAAGCAGGTCGCCGACTGCCTCCAGTTTCGTGCCAGACTTCCGCCCGTCGTGAGCCTCGCTCATCTCTACGCGCTGACGCCGTCGAACACCGAGACCGATCGTGAGCTGGCGCGCCTGGTTGCTGAGGGCAAGGTGCGACGGATCTATATTCCTGGTCGCGGAAGAGGCGGCTCAACAGTGGGCGAAGCTGTTGTCCTTGCCGAGCATTGGAAAAGCAGGTTGCGACAGCAAGCCTCCCTCGATGAGGGCACGAAGCAGCAGTACGTTGCGTTGATGGATGAGTATCCTACAGAGCGAGCCATACCCGTTACATCGTTCTCCAAATCAGAGATACGCTCTTTGGTTTCAGCTGGGTTTCTGACCAATCCGGGTTCTCTCTCTCTCGGCTCCGATGGCCATTTCTCGAATTCCCCACACGCTTTCGCGAGTTCAATCGCAAGAGCAGGGTCATCAGCAGCTACTGGCTCACTGGCTGCCGTCGGGGGCTACGCTGCGATACAAGACAGTGGTGGAGGCGGCAGCATGCTTGCGACAAAGGAGAATCGACATCCCGTGGACATGCGGGAGCGGATGACGTTCAGCCTGCCTTCAATAGGCGCATACCTGAAGATGATAACCGAAGCGCGTGCACATCTGCTTTCCCTCCTCAAGCAGCTGTCACCCCGGCACCGGGAGGCCACCTGGGACATGCTGCTGGAGAGGTGGGACGGCAACGTGCCCAATCATGCTGTAACGATGCGTCCGCGGCGAGATTCGACGGGGCCACTACCGGGACAAACGCGAAAATTCCAACAATTTCAGGGATTGAATGGTAGTTGGCTTCTAGCCGAGTGTATGGGCAGTGGAGTAGTGCAGCTTTTTCAGACCCGCACCGTAGGTATTGGCGTTCGTGGCATATAGACAGTGGTTGCCTAGTAGTACGAAACTGGCTTGTGGCAGCCAAGCGTTCATAGCGACGTTGCTTTTTGATCCTTCGATGTCGGCTCTTCCTATCATACCGAAGCAGAATTCGGTAAGCGTTG